>PVIY010022091.1:0-41395 GCA_004026745.1 Myrmecophaga tridactyla
GGGTCTTCATTTAACTTTAAATTCTCTTGAGCCAGTAATAAAAAACAGCTGTGAGGTTTTTTCCCCACATCTCTCTTCCCTCCTGTTGCTACAGAAGGGAGCAACTACTAGTGGTTCAGTGGTAGAATGCTCACCTGCTAAGGGAGACCCAGGTTCAATTCCAGGGTCATGCACCCCTCCCCCCCCAAAAAAAAAACATGTTCTCAGAAATAGACTGCTCTCCTCTGTGAGAGTTTCAGTGCAAACAAGGAATTTAAGTTTTGCACTTCATGGTGCATCCATCACTCTGATAAGTGAAATTTTGCTGGCTTTATGAGATTATAATTGTGCTAGGGGGGGTTCCCACATCCTTCCATGCTCATCCTTGATTGATCCCCACCTCTTGTCATAGCCCTTCCACTACTTTGTTACCTGGCATTTTATTTGTCACCTAATTTCATACACACACAAAAATTTTTATATTTTATTTCTCATTTATACTTAAATGCTTCTAGATAATTTCCTGGAAGACAGAAAGGATATGCCAACTTTACATGACCAACTTCAAACTCTGGAAATTGGTCTGTTATAATAAAATCTTTAAAATATATGATGTATAATTCATAATTGTTCCTAATTATATACATTCATGTAAATGCCAACTCCATCTAAGTCTTTATCTTGGGAGGCTCTATAATTATTCCATCCATGTTGCCACTGGGCCATATCTGTTTGCAAATGTTTTCCCAATTTTAAAATTCACAGTTTTACAATGATTTCTTTTCTCATCACTTTCTAGCTATTTTATTTTTAAAAATAGGAAATGTTCAGAATCACGAGTTGTATTTAGTCATCCTGTCTCCTTAGACTGTTTCTCAGTCTTTCCTTGACTTCCATGACATTGACATTGTTGAAGATTTACAAGACAGTATTTTTTGTTTTGCTTTGTTTTGTAAATTATCTTCCAATGGTGCAAGGGTAGCTTAATGGTAGAATTCTTGCCTGCCATATAGGAGACCCGAGTTTGATTCCCGGTCTGTGTACTTCCCCCTCACCCCAACCCCCGAAAAAAATATCCTCCATTCTGTGTTTGTCAGGTGTGTTTTTTATGATGAGGAAAAGATAGATTGAATCAGGAGGAATGTCACAGAAGCGACTGCAATCTTATCTTTGGATTCTACCAGGTGACACATGATTTTTTTGGGTGCGTTCAGAGTTCCCATAGACCGTCTATCCTCACACATGGTTTTCCCTGTTATTAACACTTGGCATTAGTGTGTTATCATTGTTACAACTGATGAAATAAAATTATCATAAACATACTCCTTGTGTTATACAGTTCTAAGTTTTCTTTGTTGTTTTAAAATTTTTATTCTACTAACATATACACAGCCCAAAATTTCTCATTTTATTCATTTTTAAATATACAATTAAATGCTATTAATTACATTCACAATGTTGTGCCATCACCACCACCATCCATTACCAAATATTTTCCATCATCTCAAACAGAAACTGCATAGCAATTAATCATTAACTCCTCATTCCCCACCCCTATCTGGCCCCTGGTAGCCTGATTATATAATTCTGACTATATGAATTTCCTTATTCTAAATATTTCATGTAAGTGAAACCACAAAACATTTGTCCTTTTATTTCTGGCTTATTTCATTTAATATGATGTCTTCAAGATTCATCCATATTTTTGCATGTATCAGAAATCCATTCCTTCTTAAGACTGAATAATATTCAATTGTATGGACAGACCACATTTTGTTTATCCATGCATCTGCTGATGGACTCAGCAATTCCATTTTTAAATCTTAAATAGTATTATGCTAGATTTCTTTCCTTATTCACAAAGGTATCTCAGAGTATCTTTTGTTGGCCCCTATGTGACCCATAGTGTATAAGAAACTATTTCTGCTGCTATATACCTTAGGGCTCCTCAGGCTGCCAGTTGTTGGGGACAATGATTCCTTTCGTGGCACAATGAGTATGTGGGGGGACAAGGGTGAACTTACCTGATGTCAGGATGAATGCTTAAGAAACAAGTTAGGACATACTAGCATGTCAAGTCCCCTGATAGCATTCTGTAATTGCCAGTTTTCTGCCTGTTAAGGATTCCAACAAGCTCCTGAAGACAGAATTTTTATACTGGATGTTGCCTAGAATATTAAGTATTTCTCATGAAGGACGGAAGAAAACTAAACAGTAGAGCTGGTATGAGACTCTCAGAGTTGGACTTTGCCTAAAAGAGCAGAATCCTGAGGCTGGCTCTCTCCTCTCCTAAACAGGCAACACCCATCGATTGTGAGTTATATCACAAGTGATTTTTAGTAATGATAAAAAAATAGGTAAGATCAAATGATTTATTGTTTTTATAGATTATACCAGACTTAAGGGTATGAACTGTGTTTGTGAATGCCGTCTCTTAACTCTTGGAATGGAACAAACATTAAAGATTATCATAGGGGGAACAGCTTCCCCAGGAAGCCAGTGATGACCAAAAAATTAGGGCAAGGAACTAAGGGAGACCAATTACTGTTCAGTAAGATTGTTGACATGTTTCAGCAGCCACTTACCCATGGAGTTAACCAGTAGATGCCTGGTGAAGGTGTCCATAGAGGCAGCTTTGGCAGCAAAGAGCTGCTTCAGCTGGAGATAGCAGGCTGAAATCCAGTAGAAAAGAAACCACCACCGCTGGGATGAGATAAGTCTTTGGGAATTATGGAAAGGCACAAACCCCACCCTATTTTTATTTGTCATCTGAAGGAGTTTCTAAGGCAAAATTCTTGCCCATTTTTCTATCTGGGGCATAACTGTTGGGAGCACTTGTTGGGGAAAAGACGGACCCCAGCAAGAGAGAATGTTCTAGGACCAGGGCACTGATGGCCTTAGTAATTCTCCTCTCATAGCACAGGCCTGTGGGGAAGAACTTGTGGCAGTCCCAGCAACTAGTTATTCACACTGGCTCCCTGTACAAGACATTGTTATCTTGGCCTTCCCTGCACATCTTTCCTTTCTTGTGGAGAAAACATCCCCCCACACACACACACTTCCCCTTAGGAGAATGAGCCTCACCAACACCACTGTCCTCCTCACACCTGGCCATCTCAAGGGTGGGGGGGTGGAAGGGGCTAGTGGCAATTAGCTGAGAATAGGCTCATTAGCTGTGTCAAGGGCCTTCTGACCCAACTCCAAGGGACAGATAAGTAACTGGCCTTCATTTTGGTCCCACAGCTTTGAATTCAAATATGTTCTTGGCCGAAGCCATATTAGCTTGGGAAAGCTAAAATCAATAGAGGAAAAGCATGTCCAGGCCTAAAAGTACTCTATGTTGAACCCTAGCAATCATAGCGTGGAGAGTATTACTGATATGGGGTGCAGTTGGCCCGGGTATAGTGAGTGACCTCCGACATAGAACTAGAAAAGTCTGTATCTCAGACCTTTTGCCTCTGCTATATAAGGGTGGGCCTGAGGGATGCAACTTTTAGAAGGTCTCATGTGACTCTAACTCACTAATTCAGACACTATCCATTGAAGATCTAGGTCCAGAAGTTTAAATATCTGCTTGTCTTTGGAGAATATTGCTCATCTCTCTTCATTTTATATCCTTTAAAGAAGTAAACTTGGTTTGATTTACCCAGGTGTTGTCTGTCTGGTCCTTTCATCAAGTCAATCATACTGTTGACATTTGTGAGAAATAAATTGGTCCTGCACCCAACTCTCCCTCACACAGAGGTAGACATGTACTCTAAGCCTGGCCACTTGAGCTCTTTTCCTGATAATCTGAAACTCGATTTAATTTACAGGATATAAAATGGTTGGAACTGAATTGTTTTGATGGTAGGGCCTTGATGAAATTGTGTGTCTCTGCTATTTAATTTCTTAGACCTAATTATTCAACTAATCCTTTGATTCAGTGAGCAACCCAGTATCCTTACTATCATTTTTCGTTTGCTTTGAGTCAATTTCTGCATCGTGTAACCAAAGAACCTTACCTGATAGAGGCACTCAAGGAGTGGGAAGATTGGACAAGGACAAATCATTGTGTGAAACTAGTTGCCAAAGGCCACATGAGCCCTTCAGTGGGGACTTGTGATTCATTAAAACTGATAAGGAATTTCAAAGTCCCATCTGACTAATACACGTTATACCCTAAACTCAACTAAAAATTTACAAAATTGATTTTGTAAATCAATTCACAAAATACAAATACTTTCTATCACAAAGTCATTAAGGCAATTCCAAAGAATATGATTCTGGAACAAAAGAAAATTCCAAAACAGGTGTTCTAAAATGTTTTGAGAGTGTTAGCATAATAAAATAAATATTGGTTTTTTCTCAAGGAGAACTCTTTAAGATACACAATATTGGGATTTGTAAAATTTGTATTTTAAAACAATACAAAATCCACAACTTAAGAATTATATATATTATCTGGAGTGAAACATGTTCTGTCATCTTTAACACCTCCCCGTTACTTCCTTAAGATACTCACAATGAGATTTTTGATATTTAAAGACAATGCTATTTTGAAAATGCCTAGGATGGATTTAACTAACTTACCTACAAAAAATGTCCAACAAATATTTCAACAATTTTATGTGCCCTTTGCTACTTGTTCAGCTATTTCTGAAAGCTATAAATTTAAGATATATTTTGCTCAGCAGCAAGTTGACATTTAACACTTATGAAGTCAGAGTGAGGCAATAAATGAGGTTGGCTGTAGAGCACTTAGTTTTATAGCTAATACCACACCCTCTGGTCTCATTATAGCAAAGCTGCAATTCTACTGTCTACTATGCTCCAAAAGAAGTCTTGAAATTCAACTGTCAACTTGTTCCCCATTGCTGCAGACATTTATTTCACTTCTATTACTTGGCCCTTAGTGGAAAGTCTTTCTTATTTAAAGGTACCTTGAGTATAAAATTTCCCCTTATTAGATTTTCAGGATTAAATGGCGGAGAAACTGTGATCAGATATTTAATTACACACATCCTACGGCAATTGAGCCAGCATTTCAGAACTCATTTTTAAGCTGTACTGCTTGCAATACTCTATTCTTGTTCCACACCAAGGCAGTCAATATCTGTCATTTCCAAAGTTAGAAAGTCTATCCTCTTGAGATCCACATGCTAATCCCTAGACCCCATCAGTATGTTACATGGTGAAGGAGACGTTGCTAATCAGCTGATCTGAAATAGGGAGATTATGCTGGACCAATAAAATCACAAGGGTCCTTAGAGTGGAAAAGAAAGGCAGAAAAGTCATGGTCAGAGAGAGACACAATGACAGAAGGTCAGATGGTAGGAGGACTCAACCCACCATTGCTAGCTTTAAAGATGAGAGAAACAGACCATAAGCCAAGAAATGTGAATGGCCTCTAGAAGGTGGAAAAGGCATGGAAACATATTCTCCCTTACAGCCTCCAGATGGGAACACAGATCTGCTGATAACTCATTTTGAGCCCAGTGAGACCCATGTTAGATGTCTAACCTACTAATTTGTATGGTTTAAGTCACCAAACTTGTAGTAATTTGTTACAGCAGCAGTTAGAAAAGCAATACACTCTGTTAATGACATTTTGGTTTGTCTATTGTAGGTCAAGATTCTAACCTGGTTTGATATATGGTGGCACGAATTTCCTTATAATCAGAAGGCATAGAATTTTAAATTCTAGAACACCAAAGTCTATAAACAAAACAGTTTACAGATCTGTCTCATGGGAACTGAGTTGTGCTGACCATGTATTATTTACCACATACCACTCTTTCCTTCCTCGTGTTTCAGGCTGACAGAAAGGGCTCAGTAATTCGCCACACCATTCTTCCAGAATCATCATCAGAATGAAAATTATAGGGCTCAATATCTGAAATATAGTTTCAGGAAGTATAAATGGCTTCAGGAAAGATAAATCCTATAATCTTTGCTCATGTACATCAGTTCACATTGGCACAGTGCAACAGCCAAGAGAGGTAATGGGTGAAGAAAGAGATGAAAGAGAAACTGAGCAAGAGATCATGGGCTTACATGCAATGTACAGAAGCAAACTTATGTAGTAAGTTCAGGGACATCACCTGTCAGAGAAAACACAGTTTTATTCCATACCTGAGCTGACATAATTCTTCACCTGAAATTCCCTCAAAGTTTGTATAACCTGAGCAACCTTTTATTTTTTTAACCTGATATTGCTTTAGGCTATTACTGTGAAATAATTCTTTCTGTAGTAGAACGTATTAGGTATTCAAGACCAAGTATAAATAGTGCCCCCAGCATCATCAAATTACTTTAGCATATGCTACCACCTCTAAGAAGTTTGTTAAAATTTACATGCTATCTACACTTCATAGAAACATTATATAGTTTTTCAAATTAAATAATTTCTTAATTAAGATTCTTCTAGTAAGCTTACTTATACAACAATCTCAAGGGCAGCAAAGAGGGCTGCCTTGTTCCACTCCACATCACTGGCTGTATTAGATAGCACCCATGGTATTCTGTGTGAATTGGGCCCTCTGGTGCTGTGCAACACTGGGGCTCTGCATTTAAGGTTCTGACATGTTCAGTATTTCTTGCTCAAGCCTCTTGCTTTGCTCTCCAGGACCCTCCTAAGGTATGATACATTCTTTGATTATACTTAAGGGATAAAGGAGGCAGCAGCATTAAAATTGTTACTCCCACCACTGCAATACTGACCCAGGTGAAGTTCATGTCCCTCCAAAACGCCTGCTTCCCCTCTTCATAATTCTCTTACAAATCTACCAGAGCTGGAATGGGTGGACTCTTACATTCTTCCTCTCCCTGATGTGGACTTCCCTCAGGTCACATCATCCTCCTTCCCCTCCCTACAGAGCCGTAATGACAGAATGACTGCTGGAAGATGTGACATGTGGGGCAATATTTTCAAATATTGTTCTTTTAGCTATAAATATCACACTTCTCTAATTGCTTTCGATATTTTGAAATAAAAAAGAGGGTAGGAAGGTGAGTATACTCCTACCCACGCTGGTTTCCAAACCACAGGTTGTTGATGTGTGGTAACTCCTTCATGAAGTATAATCCACTCTCAAATCGTTCTCTGGCCCTCAGTTTTTATTTCAAGACAATCACTTTTTCCTTACCTACTGTAGAAAAATTTTTAATAATATGCAAACCATAAAGATAAGATTCATAAGATATAAAATGTTTCAACCATTGATTACATTGTTGATTATATCATTGCCCTAAGTTGTCCCTTTGAATTCTACAATAGAATGTCTAAGAAAATAGTCTTCCCATTATTTAATTTTTTTTTTTTTTAACATGGGCAGGCACCGGAAATCGAACCCGGGTCCTCGGGCATGGCAGGCAAGCATTCTTACCTGCTGAGCCACCGTGGCCTGCCCTCTTCCCATTATTATATCAGATATATTTTTGAGCAGTTTCCTTTAGGGTTTAGTTTTTTTTTTAGATGCTCCCTAGTTTAAAGCTTTTTTAAAAGTAACATTTCCCAAATTTTCTTGGAAATGTGATTACACCATTTTCTGAAAAATATAAATATCATGGGACAGCATGTTTCCATTGGCATTCATATTCAGTGCCGCCAAATTAGAATCAAATCATTGTTTAATTTTTCTGAAAGAATACTGACCTACATCAACATTTACTAGTTCTGATTTGAGGGAAGCAATACAAAATCATTATCAGTTACCTCATTTCTAACACAGGATTAACAATACCAACCCACATCAGGGGGTGTGGAGAAGCTTAAATGAGACTTATGTAAATCACTAAGACATCACAGATACCCAATAAATAGCAGCTATTCATGTGGTGGGCTCCTGCAGTGCCGATACAGTTTTATTCTTGACCTTGGAAATTACTAAATGGGAGTTCACTTACTAAATATTGGGAGACATAAACACACACACACACTTTATGGACTTTGGCCATTGTATTTCACAACTAAAAAAAGATAAAAGGTAGCTGTTTTTAGTGTTAAGAAACAGTTCTTTAAATCTGACATGAGCATCTGCTAACCTTAAACTCTCAAGATGGTATATTACTTAAAAATACTGCTTCCATTTGTGTCAGCTGGTGGCTTTTCTACCTACATCCGTTCTATTATCTTTCGCAGACGGAAGCTGGCTCTCTACTCCACACTTCATTGCTGTTTACTTTCTGTCATAGTCCAATGAGGTGCCTCAGATTCGAGAACAGGCAGAAGAACTCAGAGGTGGGATTTAGCTGCCCTCAAAACCAAAGCAGTTTTGCTCTCACTTGCTTTACACATACAGTGCCTGCTTTTCTTTGGAGAAATGTGGCTAAAATAAAACTTGAAAATCAGTGCCCATTCAGAACTCTGGTTTAATCACGTCAGAGACGTGCCGAAGCCCTGATAAACTGATTTCACGAAAGAAGCCATAAGGAAAAATATTAGGGGAATTGTACCCTTCAAATCCAGCTCTTTGTGGATTTGTCTTCAAATTTCTTCTCAATGTAACATATAATGGTTTTACTTCAATGTAATAGTTTTATAATCCAGTGTTTCTACTGTTTATTAGTTGGTTGCTTCCTGTTAACTTCCAAGGAGGCATTCTACCGAATAGTTTCACAATCAGAGTATGACTGCTTCCTGTAAAATACTGGGATGTGACATCTATATACTTTTTACCAAAAGAATGTCATGTTTAACTTTTTTTTCTCAAAATTAAAGTCAATTTGATTTGCAGCCTTGTATACAACCTACACTATTTTTCTTTCTAGATAAGTAGCAAATGAATCAAAAAAGTGAACTTGACAAATTATATTTTCAGCTAATTATCTTCCTTTTCAAGTTTTTAAAGGAAGAAAACAAAAGTGGAGATTGTAACTGGTAACAAGGGAATAAAGTAAAAAAGGAATGATGCTAGCTAGATAGCAGATAAACTATGCTCAGGAAAGCCAAGTTTTACATGTAAAAGTATTTTTCTTCAGGGGCAGTGGAAAAATAAAGTTTCAACCCCCTGCATTGTTCTATTTTTGTTTAAATGGCAGAAAGGCACAAAGCAATCTTTGTATTATTTATCAACCACAGAAAAAAATTTTTTAATCACATTCAAATCGATAACCATAGATGTGCCAGTGTCTAGAATGTGAGTCAATATAAAACCTCAGCCTAACTTTTGAGGACAAGACCCACAAATTCTCCTTAAACTACATAATAATCCAATTTCTGTAGGATTAACTGGGTTCCCAGTTGCTGCTTGCTCTGGTTATCTTTTCGCTGCCTTTACTCAGGAATCCAAACAGCAAGAACTTTGTACCTAGAAAATGCTACACGTGGCAAGAAAAATGATGGCCCTTTCATACATAATTTAAATTAGAAGCTTTTGATAATACGTATCATATCCTTCTATTATTCTCAGACAACGGCAGCAGTGGCAGGCCCGAAAATTTGGGTCAAAAACTAATGGCGAGGCAGTGCAACAGTGGCTCAGTGGTAGAATTCTCAGCTGCCATGTTGGAGACCTGGGTTCGATTCACAGTGCCTGCCCATGCAACAACAACAAAAAAGCAACTAATGGCGATACTGTCCTTCCAAGTCAACAAACTTTACTATTTAAAAAAACAAACAAAAAAAATCCTGATTTTAGCAGGAATCAGAAAAATCACTCAGGCTATCACTGTTTACCTCATCGGTTACAAAAATCACTATTTCTTAGTTTGATAACCTAACAATTAGGTTGCAAATTTTTTTGACTGCAATTTTTTAGGCTTTTGTTTTTTTTAAACAAACTTCAACTCCACCCACCTGACTTCTGAGATCATTGATATATGCAAGCACTAAGGAAAAACATTAAACAAACAGTAGAGCTCCCACAGGAACTTGTTACAAGATGAGCCTTCTGAATGATGTTTTTGTCACTGGATAAAACTGGCAAACACATTCTGAGGATTTTAAACAATTTTAGCATTTAGAGAAGTGAAAAAGATAATAAGCAACACAATATAGTTAAGAATTTGGGCTTTGGAATGAGGTATGTGCTTGAATCGAGTCTTTCTTTGACCAAATTACTTTATCTGTGTTTCAGTTTCCTTATCTGAAAAAACAGACCAAATGAGAACAGCTTCTCATAAGGTTTTGTGGGTTAAATGAGAATGCTCACAACGTAATTAATGAAATTTAGTTTAAATGCACGGTGCTAGGCGTTGCAAACAAGTTATTTCATTTAATCTTAATCTAGGATACTACTAGACCTATTCTTCAGAAGTAAAAAGTTTAAATTCTGAAAGTTACACGTCTAGGAAAAGGCAGAGCCAAGATTTTATCTCAAGAATAAGAGATCCCAAAGTTTGTTTTCTTCTGCACCAAAATATTTTGACGTTTAATAAAATGTACATTTCTCTTAAAGCAGGGTCTTTAAATTTTGATTGTAACTAAAATATTATTTTATTTGGCAAGTTTTAAGACTCCATTGCAAGTGTTCATAAATTAAATAATGCTTGTTTTTATACTACATAGCTTCTTCAGATTCTACATCAAGAGATTATTAAAATTTAAAATATTTTCAATGATCTTTATGTTAACTTGAAACAAACCAATTTAGGAAATTACCAAACCACCTACTTACTACTACAAAAATTTACTGTTCTAATTTTTAGCTCAATTTTCTGGTAATTATTGTCCCACAAACTATGAATTCCAAGACGGAGGAGTGAAATAATTACATAATTAAAATACCTTCAAAATACATTCATGTTATTGCTGCCCACAATATAAAGGCAACCAACTTACAGAATATGGATTTTTTCTCTTTGGTATCCCATTCAGCATCCGCCAAAATGAATCACTCTTAAAGGTTGTCTGGTGTAATAAAAACATTCCTGATTATTTCAGTTTAAGTACAAGAAACTAAAGTATCCTTATCTAGTATTCCCAGAATATAAAATAGGAATAATTTCTACACTTTGTGCTGCTTATGTTCAACTTTCCTATTCAAATACAACTGGCAATTAAAAGATTATTTCTTGATTTTTCCCCCTTCATTTATCATCACTATTACTGCTCAATGTGCCCTATTTTAAACCATTTCTAGAAAGCCAGAAAAAAAGCCACAAAGAAAAAATATCTTGGGCCAGAGTTTGAAGACAAATGAAAGAATACACACAGATTATAGTCAGAAGCACCTAAAACGCAGAAACAGGATTCCATTTCATTTCTAACAAATGTAATTCAATTGAACAGGCTCATTAAAGAGCTCAACACGGCTCTTCATTTTCCCCAGTATTTTCCTATGGGATTTGTAAACACAGAAATCATCTAGTTTCAGATTTGAAAATTCTAACTTCCCTACTATAAAAAGTTGTTTCAGCTATGAAAAATTATCTCATGTACTTTGCAATGACCAGTAATGGAAAATTACTTGCAAGGATTAGATCTGAGTTGGGGAAAAAAACACAACTTCGTGAAAAGGTAAAATAGCTTAAAGCATTTAATATCTAAACAAATCAGTGTTATAGTAGTCACAAAATATGCTTAATATAGAAACCCACATTTATGTCTTCAGGAAAAAGTGTAAATTGTATTTTACCTCAAAACATAAATTAACCTGCTTAAAGAATTTGCAGCAGTCAAAATTATGGTGAATTTTTAACTACTTTAGAATAAAATAACATCCAAGTACTTTATACTGCTTTATATCTAAAAATGCTTACAACTTCTCACAAAAATAGTCTGAGGCAACTATTTTTTCTTTTATTCTTTAACAGACATGTTCAACATATATGCAACATTCTAAAAACTTTTAAGTTTCACAGACTTTCAGATATTCAAACACTGTGGTCCCCTTTTCTTTGATGTGAAGGTTTATTCAGCTTAAAAAAAAAAGCATGGTAGACAACTTAATACAGTTTCACCAAATTGAAAGTAGTACAAAAGTTTTAAGACGCTACAGAACTACACATCGTACCTAATATCATTAAAAATAGAAGACAGTATTTTCTTCAGCAAATAAACCAGCATACTAGTATGCTGTTAATGCATACCTTTTAATGTATACTGTCATTCACAGATTATTTACAACTTCTATTGTGTGAAGAGAACTAGAATGTAAATTTTCTGCAAAACTGGAAAAAAGCAATACAAAATCTGTGAAAGCCTGTTTTATATTATACAAAAGTAAGCCAGTTTTTCTCTTCAAATACTAAATATTTTATGCAGTGATCTTTTAGACACATTATAGTAATTCTTGAGGATGTTTTAATGCTGGAGGTAAGTTTACAGGTCTTGATTCTTCATCAAGGAGTACTAAATCTTCTATTTCACTACCCCTATATTTTCTTTTACATATTTTCACCACCACCTTTTTCTTGAGAAATAGCTTCAATGCTTCTCGTGATGCAACTGCTTTTGCATTTTCTTTGCTTTTTCCACAGCCAGTGCCCAAATACACAGACTTGCACCTTAATTCACAAACAATACTTTCTTGGGAACTCAAATTCTGAGGCAAATCTGCCAGTTCTTTTAGTGGGACAAAAAACACATCCAGCGTCGCTTTCAGAGCCTCAATAGCTGCATTTAGGAGTTCTCCATGATTCACAGTGGGACTAAAGCCACCAACAGCTACCAACTTCCAAGCCACTGTTTTATACAGTCTATTGAAAAAAGGCTGCTTCTGTTTTACATCTTCATTTGTTAACTTGCAACAAGAGAATTTGACTGAACTCTCACTTGACTGTGAAGCACTTTTAGAAGGCAACTGCGATGTGCTAGTTTGAGAACTACTCTTAGAAGCCAGCTGGGATACACTTGCTAAGGAAGTGCTTTTGGAAACCAGAGATCCACTGCTCTGGGAGCTGCTCTTGGAAGCTAATATCGATGCAGCTACCTGGGAAGTACTTTTAGAAGTCAGTAGCGATGTATTTGTTGAGGAGCTGTTCTTGGAAGTTATTAAGGATGTGCCTGATGAGGAGCTGTTTTTAGAAACGGATGATGAAATACTTGCCTCTGAACTAGTTTTGGTAGTTAACCCACTTGAAGCTGTCTCTGAACTAGGATTAGAAGACAACAGTGGCAACTCTATTTCTGAGCTTCCTGAAGAGCCCAACAAGGGTACTTGAATCTCTGAACTGCTTTGAGAAACTGAGACTGAAGAGCCTTCCAAAGCACTCTTTTTAGGTGAGCCACTTGGTTGTATGGAATCACTGGACTGGGTCACATGACTATTCACACTCGATTTCAACAAAGAAACAAGTGATGCTGAACCATGCTTATCTGAAGCTTCTGATTCAGAAACTTTATCAGATCCTGCTGATGTTACCTGAGAGGAAATGCTGCTGCTGCTTTGGCAGGAACCAGATCGATCCCCATCACTTGTAGAGCTATTCTGACTGCGAGTTGAGTTCCCTCTACTCTCTGATTTGGTGGAGGACCCGGTACAAGCTGAACTGTTTTCCTGCTTAGCTGATGCATGTTCTGTTTTGGCAGAAGTTTTTGCATGATCCTGCTCAACCGCAGAACTGGTTTTTCCTTCTATGACTCGCTTTTTGGATGGCTCTTCTATCCCTTCTAAAAAGAAAAAAAAAAAAAAAAAATACAGATTTGTTTCAAACTTTACCAAACACATATCAGCTAAATTTTATAAGACAGATACTTATCAAAATGAAAGTATGAGGTGGAAATATTTCCAGATTAATAGTTTCTTTAAGAAATGTGGAATAACTTCATTTTCTTAAAATGGTGCTGAATAACACCGTCATTAATTTCTAATATTCAATATTAACAGCATAAGGCACAATAGTTGACATTTCAAAATAAAAACAATCAAACTATCAAATTCAGATCCTGAAACAAACACAAATATATTTTAAGTTTAACATTCCAACAAGATTAATAACATTATGTAAATTGGGGGCTTGTTAAAAAAGAAAAGTCATAATTCCTAATTATATTAAGCTTATGTTCCAAACTCCTATGTATGTTCACATCTATGATCTGCTAACCATTGCTACTCGATATCCCTCTTTTCTTCACCTTGGCAACCAGTTCGTCTCTTGTGGTATGGATTGGAGCATCTGTCACTTTAATGCCTTCAGCCATACTAAGTATTTTATCCATAACTTTTTGAGGATACCTGAAAAAGAGGGAAAAGTTTACTTTTAACGAGTGTTTTTTTCTAAGCTACTACTTCCGGTGTGCAAACACAGGCCCCAAGAACTGCATTTCCTGGACTCAATCAAGTGTACCAACCGCCAGAAAGTTTCTTTCCAAGACACCCCATAAACAAATGCCCCATGGTCCGGGAGGCGGGGGCCTCGCCTTACAAATCTTTAAATCTATTGTCCACCACAAGACCTCTGTCAGCTCAATCCCAACAACTCTACAAAAAGCCCCCTACACGACGGGGCACCTATGCACTAGTAATCACGTCTGCTTTCTCGCAGAAACGCCCTTCCCACCCTTCGAGGCCGGCCGGGTCTCGCGGATTCTCGCGCCTCGCTTCCCCTCCCCTCTGAAGGCCGGGGATAGAAGACAAAAGTGGGGTGGGGGAGCTGGTTGGCGCGGTTTGCTCACTCACCGGCAGCCGAGGAAGACGTGGTTTGCCCAGGCCATGGAAAAGGAGATGAGCTGCTGCATCTGCCGATTGCGAGTCCCGCTCTCGGCGTCCGCAGCTTCATCCGTGCTCGCGGAGTCCACACCACCAGTGGGAACCAGGTCCCCGGCGTTGCGGAGCAAAAACTCGCGGCGGTGGCGCCAGTGTTTGTCAGTCTCGCCGTCGCAGCGCAGCGCCTCCACCCAGGCGGCGACCCGCGGGTTCTGGCTCAGGAACTCCGACACCTCCTGCGCCATGTTGGGCCTGCAGGTCGCGGAGGCCGCGAGCAGACGCTGCACCGAGAGAGAGGCGGAGTGCGCGGCGGCGAGCGGCTCTGTCACTGCGGCCTGCACGGGCGGCCGTCCCAAGAACGCCCCTGGGGAGGCCCAAACACACACACACACACAAAAAAAAAAAAAAAAAAAAAAAAAAAAACAGCGCGGGGAGCAGCTGAACCGCCCACTTCCGCCTGCTCCCGGCTGCGTCCCTTTTATAACCTCGCTGTGGCGCGCTCGCGCGTCCTTCCGGCGCGAGCCGGCTCTCCCAGGACGCTTTGCGGCGCCCGAGACGCCGCGACGCCGCGGCCCCAACGGGCCGGGGGCGGGAGTGGGTAGGGGGAGGCGGGCGCTGGGCGCCTCCCGCCCGTCGAGGCTCGGCTGCTAGTGGGTTTTCGGCCGGGCGACCTGAACTTGCGAAAACCTCCGCGTTCCAGCTTGGCTTTGTGACGCCGCGCTCCCTCCCGGCCGGCTTCCTTCCCCACCCCGCGCGCCGCCGGGAACCAGAGGCGAAAGAGCCTGGGCGGGGCAGGCGGGCTGGGGAGGACGAAGTCCTCTTCTGGCTGGAGGCTCTGTTTGATTTCCTGACCGACCTTGAGCCGCGGTACGGAAGCAAGGTCTCTGGGTCTCCGCCCTAAGACGCTTGTTTTTGATCCGGGCCCAAATGAAGCCTCGCCTCCATATTTTGATTATGGTTGAAGGCAGCTTCTCGCACTGTTTTAAATGTACGCAAGCGAAGCGTTCTGAGGCCCGTTCTGAGGGGTTGGGAATGGGGGTGCATGTTAGCTGCAACAGTAACAAAATTCCCATGATTACTCCACTTCGATTTACTCTGAGGAGTACTTTTCTCCGCAGGGGTTAGGGTTGCTTTCCGCAGTTTCTTAGGTCTCTCTCAACCCAAGCAGTGCCTGCTTCCTTTTTTTTTTTGGCTCAATAGCTACAAAACTGCACCAACCCACAGTACTGAGCAAAGTGCCAAGAACCAGCATGGGAATTTGACTTGTTTTTCTCTGCCGCCCCGAACTTTCCCCCCTCTTGTATCTATTTTTTTTCCCCTCTCCATTCTTTACACTTGATTATTGTTAGGTTTCCAATTACAGGGATATGCGTACTTTAAAATTAATACGATCTAATAAATGATAAATTGCGACTATAACAAATTTTCCTTTCCATAGTTTTTGAGGGGCTTTGCTGTAAAAATGTCTGAATCAGAATAATCAAGCAAAAAAATGTCACTTTGGATTAGAGTAGATAAAATTTTTTAAAAAGATGTGATTTGCATACGTCCTGAAATAATCAAAATGCAATTGCTATATGGAAATAACACTATTGCTCATTTTGTGGCTATTCAAAAAGAAACTGTAAACATAGACACAGAAATTTTGATTGCTTGAGATTTTGTTTCTAGTTTTGCTATTCTTACCTTCTTTTCACTGTTAATTGCTAAAAATTTAGAGGGACGAAAGGATTGCAAAAACCTGGCTCTGTAAAAGGTTGGGGGGATTTCATAGTTTTTCATTTCATGAGTTATTTGGCAAGGTGTGAGGTAAGGCAACAAGTAAAATAACTTTTGGTTATATAAATGGATGCTATTTGTCATTTTAAACCAACAATTTTTTCTTTTTTCTTTTTTTTCTTGTTGCCTTATAACCTTCCATCCATAAATTCCTGGGGTTCTGTCACCTGTAAGGAAGAGCAAATGCTTCTAAGGGAATTTCTAAATAAGTTTTGAAAGTTATAATACAGTAAATACAGTCTAAGAGCTGGAGTACTTACTTGTAAGCGCCAGGTGTTTGACAGAAAAGGTACCTGTGTTTTGTTTGTTTTTTGTTTTTCATGGTAATTCAGATTTTATTGCCTGTTAATTTTGTCATTGCAAACCATTTTAAGTAAACAGACATTGAGAAAATGTACCAGGAGTGTTAAACAGATGATGGCAACATGAACGAGAATGCTTAAGTGTTTGACAAAAGGTAATGGGTGGCGCCACTGCCACCGTCACACCCAGAAATTTATATATATCATATAAAAAGAATATAAACAGTTCATTGGCGTTTAACTAGCGTTCTTGGTAACCATTTATTAACCACAATAAGGCTGAACAATTTTATAATCTTTGGAGCAAAACAATATTTCCTTCCACTACGAGAGTGAGCTTTTACAGTTTCTTTGAAAAGCAAGCAAACCATTAAATATAACAAAACATACACAGCACAACCTGAATACAAAAGTTGGCATATTCCAGTGATCCTGATTTTAACGTTTCTATCATATTAATTCAAGAAATAAACTATGATTCACCTTTTGAAAATGAGGTTAAGCTTCTTTGTTATATTTATACTCACTTTATAATTCAAAAGTTTTAACTGAAGCCAATGTTAGCCCAGTAAAAACTGTGCTTACAACTCAAGGAACTGCTCTTATGCCAAGGTAACCTCTTTATAAGTTACATTTTTTTAAAAAAACTCAGACTCAACCTGCAGAGGCATAACATGAGGAACTAACACTTCTGTTCCCTGGATACCATGGCAGTAGCTCTAGTGTACTTGTAGCTGGGAAGCATATACAGAATCACTGTAAATCACACATAAGCATCAATAACTTTTCCTGACAAGTTAAAAATACACCAATATTTTCCTCTATTAATGATTTCCTTAAAAATCAAGCAGGTCCTACAACTCAGCGTTTGAAAGATTTCTATGTCCATTATTGCAAAAATGCTCAGGTTGAGAAATATATTTGTATAGTTAAAAAAAAAAGAGAGAGACACTCAGAAAAGCAACAAGACTTGAAATGTGGGTTTTTTGTTAAACCACTCAGAAGCCTTCAGTTTAACAACTAAAAACATAATAGCAGATAAATAGGAATTTATTAGAATCATTGTCTCCAACACTAAAAAATTAAATATTAAGGCATCTTTTACTCCATCATAGTATATATAGCAAAGAGTAATGTTTTAAATAAGAACCATTATGTCTATTCAAAATGCTTTCTAATATATTCAACAGATTTTTTATTTTTATATTGTCCTATTTCATATATGATAGAAAGATCGCGTGATTAAACATCTTGACCCAAACCAAGAGAAATATATAA
Organism: Myrmecophaga tridactyla; assembly: GCA_004026745.1. NCBI lineage: Eukaryota > Metazoa > Chordata > Mammalia > Pilosa > Myrmecophagidae > Myrmecophaga > Myrmecophaga tridactyla. The sequence goes on from PVIY010022091.1 coordinate 17,909, forward strand.
ACTGATATCCACTTACTAAAGGAGGTAGTTCATCCTTGAAAAATAAAAAGGAATTCAAAGAGTATTATGTATAAAGTTCAGACACTGGGATGTAAATTTTTCTGAAGCAATTTATGCTTAAGTAATTAAGAGAAAGAAGAGATGAAGATTTCATTTAAGATGAAAAGCTTATTACCATGGATCATAGTGCTGAATAACTGTTTGCTCAGTATTTTGCTCCATGGGGATGAGAGTTTACAAAGGGTTTCATACTCCTTTAAAAATATATCACATCCACTAGAATAAGATCATATGAATTAAAACTGATTATCTATTATTCCCCATATTTGTCCATTTACAAATCTTCACAGGCTTCATGAAGTATACAAAACTAATATTTTCACCTTTTATTAAGGCAAGTTTGTGAAAATAATTTAACACAATCAGATTGTTTTCTGAACTTTTACAACACTTTTTACATAAGAAACATAAAAAATATATTGTTTTATAAAAAGCCACTTCAATACCAGAAGAGTATTCGAAGATTTTGAATCCAATTTCCTTTTTTAAAGGATGCACTTTCCTTGTCTCAAATTCCAAGCATTATTCATCATCTTTAGAACCAGTTTTGCTTAAATGCAGAATATAAGAAAGGAAAGAGACATTCCAGTAAAATCTAAAGGTTGCAGGGCCAAGGTAGGGGCAGGATGGAAGATATAAATTTCATTATTTGATAGCAATGATTATAACAATTTTTTGAAAACTAGAAGACAAATAGTATATATCTTAACCACATCAACCCAGTTCCATCCTCGAGGAAGTTCCCCTTTGTGATGTGTTTTATCTGCCCACTTATGTTTCTGGGCTTTTGAAAGTTGTTCTTTTTTGTCTTTTCTTACTGGATGGGACTGTATTAGGAATTTCAACTGAGATGATATTGCTTATGGTTGTCACAGAATTAATGGGATGGTGATTCTCCATGAACTGTTACTTTATTGTCTTTGGCATATTCAACAAAGTATATGTCATAGCAGTTCCAAAATTAACTTCAACTGCTTCCTGTAGCTGGGCTAATATACTCTGCTTTACAGCTGACAATCTACAATGAAAACAAACACACTACTGAGAGAAAAGTAAAAGGGACGGTAAAGCAGAAAACAATGAAAATGAAACACTACTCACATAGTGTTGTTAAACAGCATTCATAGATTTAATTGGAGGTGTTTGGGGATATGTTTCTGTACAGGAAATCTCTATTAAGAAGGCTTTGGGATCACCATTTTCACCTCCCAGAAACTTTCATCTCCTTCATAAATCAAACGGAATGCTTCTAGTTCCACCTCCTGGTCCCCACTGGCGCCGGGCTCAGGGCGTTTGCGACAACGAAGAGAAAGGAAAGCAGTGGTCAGGGGCTCGATGACGTGCACATCCATCGCACCGGCAGTCGGGTACATGAGTTTTTGTTTTGTTTTGCTTTGATTCCTTAAAAATTTTGCATTGCATAAGAAGATTCAAGGTATAGACCATGGATCACAAAGTTAAGAATGTCATATATATATATATATTCTTGTAAGGGCCTTCCCACCACTCAAACTCCTTTCTGGCCTGGGGAAGTTGTTGTTCAGATGTTCAGAGAGAAAAGGTGAGGAGAGACCTTAGGTTATGTGCTGGGTTGAATAGTAGCCTCCCAAAATTCATGTCCACCTGGAACGTCGGAATGTGACCTTCTTTGGAGATTGGGTGTTTGAAATGTAATCAAGTGTAGATGAGGTCATCATCCTGGATTAGGTGAGCCTTAAATCTAATATGACTAGTATCCTCATAAGAAGAGGAAAATTTGGGCACAGAAACACAGACACAGGGGGATGATGGCCATGTGAAGATGGAGGTAGAGATTAGAGCCAGGGAACTCTGGGTCATCAGAAACCAAAAGAGACATGGAAACCAAAAGGCCAAGGGAACATGGCCCTACCAACACCTTGATTTCGGACTTCTAGCTTTCAAAACTGTGAGAGAAGAAATTGTTGTTTGAAGCTACACAGATTGTGGTACCTGGTTATAGCAGCCCTAGTAAACTAAGAATCTAAGATAGGTCTAAAATAGGTGATATGTAGGAAAATCAAGGTGAGGTGGGGCCAGGGTGTTGTTAACTGTTATAAATAGTCAGATTTTGAGGTCTAAGAAGAGGAGGACTTGGCTCTTGCTTGAATTTCTGGGAGAAGACGGCCCCAAATAGTGTCCTGAACTAGCATGGATTGTCTGCTACAAGAATAGAAATATTACTCTTTTTATGGCTCTGATAATCTAGCTATACCACCCCTCCCTCCTCCAAACCTCCCTGCTCCCCAAGTCTTGCTTCTCACAGGTCCTTCCTATAAGTTCCTGAGAAAGAGTTGACTGTTGAAGTGCCTACCAGGTACCGTTGTCCAGGGTGATGTCACCCAATGAGGCTTAGGGAGTGAACAACCCACGTCAGCAAAAAAGGGTGCTGCTCAAGTCCCCTTGGGATACAGGGGGAAGGAAATATTAAATCTGGGGAATTCCTGATATTCTCACAGGAAGTGAGGAAAACCAATTCAATAGGCTGAGCCTTCAATCTTGGGACTCACCCCTATGAAGCTTATTCCTACAAAGGATGGGTTAAGCCTACCAATAATTATGCTTTACAGTCACCCCTAGAGAGCCTCTTTTGTTGCTCAGATGTAGCCTCTCTAAGCCAACTTGGCAGGTAAACTCACTGCCTTACCTGCTACGTGGGGCATGACTCCCAGGGGTGTAAATCTTCCTTGCCACTGGACTGGACTCCCGGGGATGAGCTGGGACCCAACCTCTTCAGAATGAGAAAGACTTCTTGACCAAAAGGGGGAAGAGAGGAATGAGACAAAATAAAGTCTCAGTGGCTAAGAGATTTCAAACAGAGTCGAGAATTTATCCTGGAGGTTGTTCTTACACATTATAATGAAATTCCTTTTTAGTTTATGGTGTATTGGAGTGGCTAGAGGGAAGTACCTGAAACTTGAACTGTGGTCCAGTAGCCTTGACTCTTGAAGAAGATTGTATAACCATATAGCTTTTACAGTGTGACTCTGCGGTTATGAAAACTTTGTGTCTGATGTTCCTTTTATCCAGGGTACGGACAGATGAGTAAAAAAATAATAATAATAAGGATAAAAAAATAAATAATAGGGAATGTTCTAGTTTGCACACTGCTGGAATGTGATATACCAGAAACAGAATGGCTTTTAAAAGGGGGCTTATTAAGTTGCAAGTTTACAGTTCTAAGGCCATGAAAATGTCAAATTAAAGCAAGTTCTATTAAATTGTCCAAATTAAGCAACAACAAGAATTAAACTTCACTCAAGAAAGGCAAATGAAATTCAGGGTCTCTCAACTGGAAAGGCACATGGTGAACATGGCCATGTCTGCTGGCTTTCTTTCCAGGCTTCTACTTTCATGAAGCTCCCCTGGGGGCATTTTACTTCTTCATCTCCAAAGGTCTCTGGCTGAGGGGTCTATGGCCTTTTCCAAAATGTTTCCTGTTTTAAAGGATTCCAGTAAACTAATCAAGACCCACCTAGAATGGGTAAAGACACATCTTCCTCTAATCAAAGGTTAATACCCACAATTGGGCAAGTCACATCTTTGTGGAAATAATCTAATCAAATTTCGAGCCTACAATGTATGAATAGGGATTAAATGAAACAGCTGCCTCCAGAAGATGGATGAGGATTAAAACATGGCTTTTCTAGGGTGCATAATCTTTTCAAACCAGCACATGGGGTGATAAAGGGTAAAAATTGGGTAGACTGAAATACTGTGGTCAATGAGAGGGAGGGGTAGGGGGTATGGGATGTATGAGTTCTTTTTTTTTTTCTTTTTATTTCTTTTCCTGGAGTTATACATATGTTCTAAAAATGATCATGGTAGAGGATACACAAGTTTGTGATGATATTATGAGTCATTGTATAATATGGCTGGACTATACATGTGTGGATATTTCTCAATAAAAATATTTTAAAAATAATTTTAGAAAAGGATGCAGCTATAATCTAAATTAACCTATCTGTATAGCTCATTTGAACAATTGAAACACAGGGCTGCACAGAATAAGAAAGAGGTCCTTTAATCCTGTATAGATTGATGTAATGCCTGGAAACATCCTGGAGTATATTAAGCAGATAATCAAAAAGTATTGGCAAAGCCCCTTGAGGGGATGGGAGAAAGAATATGGAACTATTGAACCTTACCACCAGGGAATCCCCTGATACTGTGTCAAATTCTAGGGACACCCAAATCAATAGACCATGCCCTCGATCCTGAGGCTTACTCTTGTGAAGCTTATGTAAGTAATGGAGAAGCTTAGACTACCTATAGGTATGCCTAAGAGTTACTTCTGGTGGACTGTGTGGTTGGTCACACTCTAAGCCCAACTCTACAAGTGAAATAATTGCCCTCTTGCCTACGTGGGACATGACATCCGGGGGTGAAAGTCTCTGGTGACATGGGAGATGACTCCCAGGGATGAATCCAGACCTGGCACCATGGGATCAACAATTCCATCCCGACCAAAAGGGGGAAAAGAAGTGTAATTAATAAAGTATCAGTGGCAAAGAGAGTTCAGATAGACTCGAGAGGCTACTCTGGAGGTTGCTCTTACACAAGCTTCAGTTAGAACTTGCTACTTGTCATAACCTGCCAAACCCCAACCGGGACTATTCCAGCCAATCCTAAAGAACACTTAGAGCAATATACGAGATTCCACAAGTGTTCCATGCACTGGAGTAACTTGCCAGAAACCTACAACGTCCAGATGGGTTCCTGGTCGAGATAAGTCATGAAACCTAGAAAGCCCAGCCTCTCTAGAACATCAGATAGTTCCATTTCCCTACCTATATTAGTGACAGACCCTTCTAATATGAAAAAGTTAGAATGACCATAGTCCAAACACCCCTAAAGAGGGATGGAAAGATCAAAGGTGATGGTGGAGTTATACAGAGAAGATAGAATTTAACAAATGAATATGAATGTTGAGTCATTTAATTGATATCTCTTTTAGTCTCCAGTATCTTAGAGCAGCTAGAAGTAAAAACCTAAAATTGTGGAATTGTAACCCATGTCAAACTCTGAAATATGTTCTACAACTAATTGTGGTGCTGTGCTTTGAAATGTATTGCTTTTTTGTGTATGTTATTTTTCACAAAAAAATAGAAGGAAAAAATTGATTGTGATGATAAATATTTAAGCTTTCTAGCCTCCTATATTCTGGAGTAGCTAGAAGGAAAAAAATCTGAGAGGATGGTATGGTAGCCCATGACAAACTCTGGGATCTGTCCTGTAATTACTTGTTGAACAGTGCTTTGAAAACTATTGCTTTTTTATTTCTTTGCTTTGAATATATGTTATACTATACAATAAAGAAGTTTTCTGTTTTTTTTTTTTTTGAAAAAGGTGCAGCTGATTTTCAACAATTCATTAGGTCAGTGAGATCCACGTACAGGCGAGTGAGTAGAGAATGCTCAAATTCAATGGAAATAATTAGCACCCATTGCTTGTGCTAGAAGATCAGACAGTTAGGCTCCCCATGAAGCCCACAGGGTAGAAAGCACAGAGATAATGCCAGGATGACACCTAATGCCTTTCCCCCACCCCACTGCCCCTCCTAGAGACGTGGTCAGAGGAGAAAAGGAAGAAAAATCCCAATCAACTGAGAAATATCCACCACCACCCCCAAACTGGGTTTTAAACCATAGGTGACTGAGTTCTCTTCCTTTCACAATGTCAAGTTTCCTGCTACAAGTGGAGGCATGTTCACTGAAATTGCTGCATTGTGCCTCTGAAGAAATCCAATAAAAATACCAGCGGTAAGTGGGCCTCTGTGCAGATGGCTTCCCCATGGAGCAGTCTAAAGAGCATTGCCACGGGTCCGGAATGTTATTGTGGAAGAGCAGAGGATTAACAAGGCGATTGGTATGAAGTTCTGTAAGCCTTTGGGGTGCAGAGGTTTGTGTAGAGCAGATGCCCCAGTGTCATGACTGAGGTTATTGTTTGACTTGAGAAACATTCCACAGTGAAGGGAAAACCTTACACAAAATGACACGTGGGATCACAAGTCAGCCAAGTCACCCTAATAAGGTATGAAAGTCGAAACAGAATGTTTCAAGAGGAGAGTGGCCCCCTGTGTCAGAAGCTGCTGGAAAATCAAGAGGAAACTGTTAGCAGCAGTTGGATTTAGAGATGGGAGCCATTGATAAGCTTGATGAAAGCAGTTTAGGTGGAGTGTTGGGGTAGACTCAATATTAGAATGAGTTCAGGAGCAGGAAACAGAGAAATTTGGCTGAGGAAGGGAGAAGAGAGAAGCTGGCGAGGGTCATGGGTTCAGGCAGCTTTCTTTTTCTTTTTTTTTATTTTTTTAAATTTGCATATGGGCAGGAGGCACCAGGGATCGAACTCCAGAACTCCAGAACTCCAGAACTCCAGACCTCCAGCACGGCAGGTCAGAGCTCTGCCTGCTGAGCCACGGCAGCCGCCCGTTCAGGCAGCTTTTAAATTTAAGATGGGTGAAGTTTGAGCATGTGCATCTGCTGGTGGGGAGGAGCCAATGGAGAAGGACGCATTTGAGGAAACTGAAGAAAAAGAGGGGAACAATTTCTGAACAAGTGGGAGGGGCTGGGATGCAACATACAGGTGAAGAGATCAACCCCAGGTAGGCAAAGGGATGATTCTTCCATTGTGATAGGAAAAACGTTTCTAAATTTGGAAATGGGAAGTTGAGATGGAGTCCATTTGCTGGAGTGGAGAATGCTTAAAGTCAGACATTTTAGAGAGCAGGAGAGTAAGCATTCTAGACAAACATAGTTCTGGCCAATTTTTAAAACATTATGATACACATGCAAGCAAAAATAAAACATTTGAAGAGAATAAGAAGGCATAAAATGAAAAGTAAAAGTTAAGTGATTGCACAGGGTCAAACAGTGATTGCCCTTGTTAATGGTGTCGCAAGAACAAGCAACCGAGTCTGGGACTCTGTGTCCTATCACGGATTGCTCCTTGGGGAAATTTTATTTAGTCAGCAGCTTTGATTAACCCACAAGGTGTGACTGCAAAAGAAACAGGAACTGAGGTAAGACTTGTTAAGTCCAGGCACTAAGATGATGACCACAAGAATCCACTCAGTTATTGGATCATTTGGGAATTAGGAACAGGAAGGATAAAAAAAAATCTGTGCTTCTTTATACCCAGGGGTTCCAATGCATGAATGACATGAAAATATGGGTAGCTGGACAAAGTAGAAAAGACACATCTGGAGAAATTCTGGAAGTCAAATGAGAGGTTAATGGGTAGCTAAACTTAATGATTGAGGATATGGTGTGTTGGTTTGAAAGGAAGTATGCCCCCTAAGGAAAGCCATGTTTTAATATAAATCCAATTTCACAAAGGTAGAATAATCCCTATTCAGTACTGTATATTTGAAACTGTAATCAGATCATCTCCCTGGATGATGTGATTTAGTCAAGAGTGGTTGTTAGAAGGAATTAGGTGATGACATGTCTCCACCCATTTGGGTGGGTCTTGATTGGTTTATTGGAGTCCTATAAAAGGGGAATGAGAGATTCGGACAGAGTAGAGAATGCAGCAACACTACGAAGCAGAGAGTCCACCAGCCAGCGACCTTTGGAGATGAAGAAGGAAAACGCCTCCCAGGGAGCCTCATGAAACCGGAAGCCAGGAGAGAAAGCTAGCAGTGATGCCGTGTTCCCCATGTGCCCTTCCAGCCGAGAGAGAAGCCCTGACTGTGTTTGCCATGTGCCTTCTCACTTGAGAGAGAAACCCTGAACTTCATCGGCCTTCTTGAACCAAGGTACCTTTCCCTGGATGCCTTTGATTGGACATTTCCATAGACTTGTTTTAATTGGGGCATTTTCTCGGCCTTAGAACTGTAAACTAGCAACTCATTAAATTCCCCTTGTTAAAAGCCATTCCGTTTCTGGTATATTGCATTCCAGCAGCTAGCAAACTAGAACATATGGATTCAGACGTTCTTGGGTTTGAATTCTAGCTCAACTATTTACCACTGTTGCAGCCTTGGGCAAATGATTTAACGTCATTGCACCTTGGCTTCCTCACCCATAAAATGGGAATCCTGGCATCTATAAGTTGCAAGGAATAAATGAGATCATGTATTTAAAGAGCATAGGTTAGTCCCTGGAAGATAGCTTACATTCAATAGATGAACTTTAGAAACATGTTGTGGGTTTATATTTGGTGATGTCAGTGCAGTTATAATAATTGGCTTTTGAGTTTATACAAAGAACGTCTTTGCAAATGATCTCTAAAGGCAGCAAGTACAAATCTCAGTCCACAAACTTCAATGTGTGCTAAGAAATGCAACTATTCTCCTATGATGGAATTTATTTTCTATGTTAAGTGGTGGAGAACAGTTTCAGTCAACTCAGGATTTGTTCTTCTCCCCGAGTTAGGGTATCAGTTTCCAAGAGATTAAAAAGTGATGAGGCATTGAGGCCAGGGTGGGGGTCAGGGTCAGGGGCTTTCAGGCATCCTTGAACTATCCATCTTTCCCATCAGTTTTTGGTCAGGTGGGTCCATGAGTAAGGTCTACAGCAGGGCCCCTTCAGGTCAGGAGACTGTCCTCTCTCAGGCACTGGTAAACATCCCATTGCTTGCTGTGCCATGCTGAGGAAATGCAGGTTGTCAGGGAGGCTAACTCTGGGCCACTTAACTAAATGCATCATGCAGTCTTTTCTAGTCCCCTCCTCCTGTGTCATGCCAGGAGGAGGGGACCCTCTAGATGGTGCCGCTTCCCTGGGTACTAACTTCCTCAAGGATCCCCCAGCCTATTGGGATTTTTGTAATCCTTTTCCATCCTTCTCTTCCCCTTTCTTCTCCACTTCTATTGGAGTTAATCCTTGGAGGCTGGGGGAGGCTGGGGGAGGCAGAGTATAGGGCTTCTTAGAGTAACATAGCAGTCTAGTTTTCATGATTACCCTTACCTTCAAAGTTCTTCTTTTCTTTAAAGAATTTCTTATCTGGGGATGAGGTTGCCTAATTCTTTATTTTTCTAAACCTATTTTTATCATGCCTTAACCTGGACTTCTAATTTTTAAAAGCCAAGATTTTGCCACTTTGTCTTCTACATTCTGCTGCATCTTGCTTGCTCTGAAGCAGTGACCCCTCTGCTGACATACATTGACATGTACTGACATGGTCTCTCACATGTTAAACACTAGTTAGACATTGATAAAACCTAGAGATGCAGCTGGAATCCCTTGAGGGAAATGGTGGAAAGGAAGTCTCTTTAGTCATATCTAGCAAAGCCCTCATATATTAATACTACAGACCAATTTTAATTTATAACAAGCAATTTCTTTAACCTCATAGGAGGTAGGCTTGTGAAAATTTTGCCAGCTAATCAAGAATATCTGGGCCAATAAAGTCATTCCTTCATTCTTGCAGCAACAGATATCTATACTAAGGGTCAAACTGCTGAGGCCAATGTTATAAAATATAATGGGGGAAAAATAAAGCAGAGGAACAAGAAAATGTTCAGCTAGTGGTCTAAACAGGACAAAAGTGCTTTAAAAAAACGAAACGACAACAAAGAAAACCTTTGATGGGCTACCAGTGACAACATTTAAAAATCCCATCTCCCTCTTTTCTCCCCTTCTATGCAACTGTTGATTGAATAATGATGAGTTTTTAAAAACCTCAATTAATTTTAAGGAAGGAAACAAAGTAAGTGTTTTTCTTCTCACCAGGGAAGGCAATTTTGATGTTAAACACCTCATTGATAGTGGTAATACTATGCAGTTAATTTTAAAGATGGAAACAAAAGAAGTGTTTTCATTCTCACCAGGGAAGGCAGTTTTAAACACCTCATTGAGGGTAGTACTGCCAGGCTCATTTGGGACTTGATAATAGCTCCTCTTGACAAGACAATACAGAAAAACACAGGGTAAAACCTTCCAATGCTTATACTGGCTTTCACCCCCACCTACTAGGAAAGGCAAATTTTCTTTATTTCCTGAAAGAAGTGTAAGAGTGCAGTGCAATCCAATTATTTTTACAATGCCAAGTCCCATGGAAACGAATTCAGGAGCTTACTCCATTGATTTCAGTAGGACTTGGTGTGATAAAATTGATTCCACGGGGCTTTGGTACAGAATGAAGAGTGAGGAATTATTATTCACATTTATTTTTCCAAGCTAGCGCTTAAGAGGATCAGCATGTTCTTTTCATCAGTGGCATCTGAAAGTAGAACTAGTAACTAGGAAGGGAAAAAACCCACATAGTTACATCACCTCGATGGCAATTGATTTGCTTATTATGGGGGGCGGGGGCAGGGAATCAGATTGCCCTTTTCAGTAAATAAATTACTGGAATGAGGCATTGTAGTTGAAGGTGTCAGCTTTGAGTTACAGGAGCTCGGCATGCGTGGACGGCGCTGGGGCTCTTGCAGGGCTGTGTCATTACCTCAGTGGCTCAGTGGTGGACAAACCAGGTCAGAGGATTCTGGAGCGAGTATCACTTTGAGTTGTCTTGCAAGATAAGGATCATAAGTGCTCAAGTTATTGGTTCAGAAAGAGGAGATGCAATACCCATTCAAAATATTAAACAATCACTTCTATTCTCTATTATCTCAACTTCCTTGTGACATCATAGAATCACAGAATTCTATTACTGGAAGGCTCTTTAGGAATAAACTGAGACTGTGTCCTCATTTTAACAGATTAGGAAACAGGCTCAGAGAAGCCATTGAACAGGGACCAGTGCTTGGTCTCCAGGCCAGCATTCCCTCCACTAGCCCTGGTTAAGGAAGAGGTTAGTGTCTAACCACCTGAAGTCAGGCACAGAGAAACCATCACTTCCAGGGTACAGGTTGATTTATAGTTAAATTGTTTTAGGAATTTGCAGTTCCTGAACAGGCAAGGAGAAAACAATGCAACTGTGCACATACCACAAGGGAAATACCCTCGATGACCACATAGCAGTGACTACTGCAGGTGGAATCCCTCCCGTGCCTGCCAGAGCAGACAGGCACAGAGAACACCCACTGTCCTGAGATCCCAAAATGGAGAACCACCAGTGCAGCAAGTTAAGTGTTGCTTGGGCACTCTATTGTAGTCTCCTTCCTCGGGGGGACTTTACATTTAAAAAGTTAACTTCACTCATACCAAGGCATTCTGTCATCTTTCTGCAAGCAATAAGAAGGTTTTGAATATATCAAGGGAATTTAAAAATAGGAAACATGGTAAAGCAATGAGGTAACATTGGCAAGTGCTCTGATATACTGAAATCTTAAAAAAAAAAAAAAAGCAGTCTAAAAATATAAAATATATTATTCTAGAACAAAATAAATAGATTATACATTAGCTTTAAGCATGTTAGGCCATTTTTCTCCAGGTGTAATGCTATCGCTCCAAATGCAGCTGAGAACAAGATTCAATAACTAAATGTTAATACACATTTTCTATGAACTCCGTCACAATACTGTCTTTAGACTCTCCTCTTGGATGTTTCCATTTCCCTCAGGGTTAGCAAGAAACTCATTTCTTCTTTGCACTTTTCCAACTTTTAGGAATCAGAGGGAAGTTTCTGATAGCTCTAGGCTTTAGTTCTTTATTAGTTCTTACTCAATCTGCTTAACCACTCTACTTGTGTGCCTCCTTTGAAGAAGACACAAAATCCTGCCCTGCAGGAAGTGCCAGAACTCCAACAGTGTATTGGAGTCAATTAGCAGGAGTGCAAAAGAAACACATCAATTGTATCTTCCCTCTGAAACACAGATTTGGGGTTCACCCCATCTTTCCTTTTCTTTTTCACAGTTCTGGATTTTGATGGGAATGGAGAAGAGACAGGGCAAAAAGTAGCTATCCTAGGGATTATATGCAAATCTACTGACTAGGCCCTGGGCCCCCCTGAGGAGTCAGGAGACCCTCAAGCTCACACTTACTCCTAGGGGCTGAAAAAGCTGCCCTTTCTAGTGCAGACCCTACAGAGCCCTGCTGTAGGCCCACGCAGACTGGCTTCCATATCAAGAGACGCCAAGGCACCCTTGTCTCTTTAGTGGTGGGAAACCCAGGCGCAGCCTTTACTTCTGGGCTTCAGAGCACATCAAGGGTCCAGGAGGCTCTGGTCAAAATCAATCAAAATCAGTTCTGACCTCCTCTTTCTAAGGAAAGAGGCTACCAACATTCTTAAATGTCCTTGAGATGGCCATCTCAGGACTTCTGTGACAGCGTACAAAGAAGAAGGCTTTGATGGGTAGTATCTGAGGCCAGGATGAGGAAAAAAAAGACCCTGATTCCTCTTCTTCAGCTGCATCTCTAAGATGGGAGGGTTGTGGGTCTAACTTTGCTGGTGAGCAGAAAGGTTAAGTTCATGTGTCAACTTGACCAGGTTATGGAGTCCAGTAGTTTGGTCAAGCAAACAATGGCCTGACTCTTACTGTGGGGGTGTTTCATGATTTTAAATCATTAGTCAGTTGATTGCATCTATGGCTGATTACAAAGGAGATTGCCTTCAGCAATGAGAGGAGTCTCATCCAATCAGCTGAAGGCCTTACAGGGAGAATTGATTATTTCAGCAATCAAAAGGAATTTCAATCTCTACTTCAGCCAACCAGCTTCTCTTGGGGAATCATCAAAACCTTCATCAGAATTCCCAATTTGTGGCCTGCTCTGCAGAGTTCAGACTTGCCAATTCCCATAGTCATGTGAGCCAATTCTTATAATAAATCTCTTAATATTTACACACATATGCATATATATATGTGTGTGCGTGTGTGTGTATGTGTATTTCCTGTCAGTTATGTTTTTCTGGAGAACCCTGACTAGTACAGATTTTGATACCTAGGGTGGTTCTTGAGAAACAGAAATTTAAGGATGAGATTTCTGAGTTTCTGAGTTGTTTGGAATTGGAGAACCCTGACTAATACAGTGGGAGATGAGGTCGATTTGGAAATGGTAAAGTCACCCCCAGTACCAAGCTGCATTAGCTAGGGTTCTCTAGAGAAACAGGATCAGCAGGAGATATTTGTAAATATAAAATTTATGAAAGTATCTCACATAACCATGGAAATGTAGAGTCCAAGGTTGATAGGGCAGGTTGCGAGGGGCAGTGCCAATGAAGGTCCTCAACGAACTCCCAGGAGAAGCTGGCTGGGCAACTGTGGGGATATAAGAATCCAAGATCTGAAGGGCAGGGCACAAGCTGGCAGCTCTAATGAAGGTCCTCAGTGAATTCTCAGGAGAGTCTGGCTGGCTGAAGCAGAAAGAGTGATTGTCTCTTCAGAATCCTCCTTAAAGCCTTCAGGTGATTAGATTGTCACTCATTGCAGAAGACACGCCCCTTAACTGATTGCAATCAGCTGTGGATGCAGCCAATGTAACCAGGATTTAAATGCATGAAATGTCCTCATAACAGCAGACAGGCCAGCACCTGCCCGACCAGACAACCAGGTACCACTACCTGGCCAAATTGACACATGAGCCTGACCATGACACTCCATCCCCATCACCTTGGCAGCTATACACATCACCTTAAACTATACTTAATTTCTAAATAGAATACAATAACAGACACATTTTTTCCTTGCCCCAAAATACTCACTGTCCCTCGTACAACTTGAAATGCATTAAATCTCTCTAGAATAGGGTGTGAGTCCTTGGGTAATATTCACTCTTAAACTTGATATCTTATAACTTAGATAGTATAACATGAACAAAACATCTTATGTCATATGATAAAGGGATAAAATAAAGAAGAAAACTAAGATATTTGATTTATGTATAAGTACATAGGTACTGATTACAAAGCAAGGAAGAAATATTCATATCATTACAGTCCTTGTTTCTGTAACTGATCACATGGTCATAGTTCATATTTATCACTACCTTATTTCACTACCCGTTCCATGTTTCCTTTACTCTCAGCAACACTTCAGCTGGCCGTGGTTCTTTGTCTGGTGGAGTGACCCAAACCTTCACTCCTGAAGTTTCAGAGCCATTGGTAGTCCTGCCTGGATTGAGTTGTTGCATTTTTCCATTGATTTTAATCACAGAGCATGGTAGTACTTTGAATGCTCTTAGGTAAGTATCAGATGGCAACTAGGCTTGTGTAAATGTGAGAAATTTTTTTCATATAGATTAACACAAATCTTGAAATGAGTTCCCTCAAGCCCCAGGTTTTATTTCAATAATGCAGTAAGAACTTTCCCCAGATATCAATACAATTCACCACTTTCTTGGAAACTCTGAATCGCCATCATGAAAATTAGTCATTGCTTCCCGGACCATGACAGGTGGATTCCACTGAGGTGCTCGACCACCCAGTGTCCGTGATGGGTGAGACCTCATGCCTAGCTGTGGGGCCACAAACAGGGCTGCCCTCAAGGAACTTTCTATACAGTGTGGAAACAAGGGCATGTATTTTAAAAATATTTACAAATAGTCATAGATATCATGTGAATGCTCCAAGTGCTTTAGGAGTTCAGAGATGAGAGAAACTATAGGGGTATCTTAGAGACAGAGTCTTCACCTGGATCTCAAAGGAAAGTTGGACTTGGATCAGGACCTGGGTAGCACAGTGAGCAGAGGCCCAGAGAGAGGAGCAAGTAGGCATATGAAAGGAGCAACGACTGGATCTACCACATTTCTAGCTGTATGACCTTGGGCAGGTTACTTAGCTTTTATGAGCCTTACTTGCCTCATCTGTAAAAAAGAGATAATAGTAGTGACTGCTGTGTAAGGTTATTATGAGAATAAAATGAGACAACCCACATAAATCTTCATAATAACTAATAGTAATAATAGATCTTTTTTGTTTTTTTAAATGCAATTTTATTGAGGTATATATTCACATACCATATAATTATCCAAAGTATACAATGGTTCACAGTATCATATACCTCTGCATTCATCATCAAAATAGGTTTTTGAACATTTTCATTACTCCAAAAATAAGAGTAAAAAAGAACACCCAAACATCTCATCCCCTTCATCCCCCCTATTATTTATTTCTTTTTCTTTATTTTCTTACTAATCTGTCCATATGCTGGATAAAGGGAGTGTCAGTCACAACATTTTCACAATCACATGGTCACACCTTGAAAGCTCTATAGCTATTCAATCATCTTCAAGAATCAAGGCTACTGGATTACAGTTCAACAGTTCCAGGTATTTCCCTCTAGCTACTCCAATACACCAAAATCTAAAAAGGATAGCTATATACTGCATAAGAATAACCTTCAGAGTGACCTCTCAACTCTATTTGAAAACTCTCAGCCACTGAAAGTTTATTTTGTTTCATTTCTCTTCCACCTTTTGGTCAAGAAGACTTTCTCAATCCCATGACACCAGGGCCAGGCTCTTTTCTGGGAGTCATGTCCCTCGTTTCCAGGGAGATTTGCCCCCTTGGAGTAATGGCCCATGTAGAGGGGAGGGCAGTGAGTTCACCTTTTGGAGTTGGCTTGAGAGAGAGGTCACAATAATAAATGATTTTTTGCATTAAAGATTGTGTGTGGGAGTTAGTTGACAAGAGCTAAATTAGGAGAGAAATAATTTAAGAGAGAAAGGAAGCAAACACATAGAACACTTGCAGGGAAGAATCCTCGATGAAATATATGGCCTCAAATGATTATGCTTTTTTCCCTATTTGTTTCACCATACTGCTTGCCAGATGTCAATTCTTAGAGTTCTCAGTGTGTCTTCCTCTATAAACCTCTTCTACCTCCAGATATAATGGTTGTATAATGTCCCTGGAATTCTATTCCTTCCCCTCTTACAGTCCACATGGCTGGCCCTAAACCCCATATCCACAGGGCACATGACCTAGGTTAAAGACCAAGAGTCAACTGGGAAACTTTTGCTGGAGCACCTAGGAAAAGGGCATGGCTATCCATTGGATGCATAGGATGCAGAGAATGGAATGTAATCCTGAAGTTGCCAGCAGCTATCTAATCCAGATATTGAAAGTGAGAGCAAGTCCTTAGTGCCTTCTCTGTTCCAGGTTCCAGTGAATGTCCCCATTCTTGTGACATTCTGGTGAAGGAAGCATTAAGATGTATGTGTGTATGTATGTATGTATGTATGTATGTATGTATGTATGGATGGATGGATGGATGGATGGATGGATGGATAGATATACCGACAGATATATAGATAACATCTGTTAGTGGTCAGTTCTATTAAGGGAAAGGAACCAAAATAAAAGTGTAGTGGAAAATGTAATATATTTTTAGATAGTATGGTTAATGAACTAATGAACCCCCTTTTGTGTAAGACAGTGTTCTAGCTTGCAAGCTGCCAGAGTGCAATATACCAGAAACGAAACAGCTTTTAAAATGGAGAATTAAAAAAGTTGCAAGTTTACAGTTCGAAGGTTGCGAAAATGTCCAAATAAAAGGAAGGTTATAGAACTGTCCAGTCTAAGGTATCCAGGTAAAGATACCTTGTTTCAAGAAGGGCAATGATGTTCAGGTTTCTCTCTCAACTGGTGAGGCTCATGGTGAACATGGCGACGTCTGCTAGCTTTCTCTCCAGGCTTCTTGCTTCATGAAGCTCCCCCGGGGGCATTTTCCTTCTTCATCTCCAAAGGTCTCTGGCGTCATGGGCTCTAAAAATTTTTCCAAAATGGGTCCCTCTTAGAGAACTCCAGTAAGCACCACACTTTGAACAGGTGGAGACACATCTTCATGGAAACTACCTAATCAAAAGCTACTACCCACAACTGAGTGGGTAACATCTCCATGGGAACAATCAAAAAGCCCCACGCAGCAATACTGAATGAGGATTAAAAGACATGGCTTTTCTGGGTACACCACAATTTTTTTAAAAGGCTAACAGCCATTACATAAAGGAGATGCATCCCAACTTTTAAAGGATGGGAAGAAAGACTTTTTTTTTCATTTAGGTGGTTCTGTATTAATTGAATCGTTACAAGGTGCATGTATTGCTCTTGTAAAAATATATGTTTATCATCTATATCTGTGTGTGTGTGTGACAGAGAGAGAGAGAGAGAGAGAATGATAAAGAACAGGACTTTGAGACTGTTGTTTCAATTCCTTAGGACTCTTTTCCAGATGGCTAATCCTGCTAGTAGTCTGACTTCTGTATAAATGGGGCATTATTAATTATTTTTTATAGGCCATTTGAGAGTAAGTTAAAGACACAATATCCTTTTACCTTTAAATATTTCCACTTATATTTCCTAAAATCAAGGCCATCCTCTTACATAACCACAATCCAATTAGCAAAATCAGTAGATTCACACCATTATGTTACTGTTATGCAACTACAGACCTCATTCAAGTTTCACCCACTGCCTCTAATAAAAATTGAGCAAACATTTGCTCCTGTTTGGAAGGCAGTTCCAGAGCAGGCAGGGAGCAGGCAGGGTCCAAGTTGTGGAGCTAGTACCCGCTGCACCATTTCTGATATGAAAGTTTTCTAACTGTCTCCAGGGAGGAATGGTTGGCATCTATTTTCTTAGAAAGCTGACTGGTGGCCCTGTTTACAAGAACAGGGATGTTCATTGGAAAGTCTGCACTGAACAGGAAGGGGCTGGTTCTTATCTGGGGACCCCCCCACCAGAAGCCAGTTTGATACAGAGATGCCAGCAGTCCCACCAGCTACCCGCAATCTCTTTTCAGTTAGTTTCATTAGGGAAGAGTCCTCTGTTATTTTTTTATCTTTATTTTTATCAAGGGTGTAAGTACAGTCTACCCACTGTTCTGTGAGAAGAGAGATTGCTCCAAACTCTCTTCTCATCTCTGACCTCTGCTGTCCCTGTGGGCTGCACATCAGCTCCCTAAATTTCTTCCAGGCAGGTCAGTGGCTCCATGAAATGTCTCCCCTGGGTGGCAGGGTTCCCCACATTGCTTCATACCCTTTCCACCTTCTATAACTTTGTCGCTTTTTTTTAAATCCTTGTAATAATTTTTTTCGGGGGGAGGTGCATGTCTGGGAATTAAACCCAGATTTCCTGCATGGAAGGTGAGGATTCTCCACTCTACCACTCGTGCACCCTCCTTGTAATAATTTTAATGGGATTCTCCAAGCTTCATAGCTAGGCAGTAAGACCCTGAATAAATGTCAATAATCCAACATTTTGTCGTCATGTGTGAGTGTAACTGGGCATAGAGCGGCTGACCATAGTCTCATGGGGTAGAGAGGAACAGGTCTAGCCTTTGCAAGTCTTTACACTAGGGCAGGTCAGACTTTGGAAAAACAATGAATCCTCAGTTGCCAGGGCCATGAGGGAATTCAGTCTGGCAGGCCGAATGCATCCTGCATACCTGAGGCCAACATGCCCGGAAAACAGCTGGCACAGTAGGCAAGAGTTGGTGGCCAAAAGGAGGGGGCATCCAATACATATGGCATCCCATCACCTCGTGTGGCACACAGCAGCCCTCCAGGGCAGAAGGTGTCGGGGTCCAGCCAAGGGTCAGGCCGCCTATAGGAGAGGACTGTGCCCAAGTTCAGGTAAGGCAGCCACTCCTAGGTAGGGGTGTCATTCAGTCACCAAATGTTGGGAAAGCACCTTCCCCAAGCCTAAGGGATCAAGGCGGAACCAAGCCAGTCCTCATTGTGGACCTGAGGTCAGGACCCAACTTTGCGTGTGAAGCAGCAGCTCAGTGATCTGGCTGGAGCACAGGGTAGGGCCCCGCATCATGGTTACTCAATGCCGAGGGCCAGAATGTGGCTCAGAGACCACGGGAAAGATTCTACAGCCCAGCCGTCCAAGGACAGCAACACCACTCACCCATCAGGCAACCTTCGGCCAGTTACATAATCTCTTTGAGCCTCACCGTTCTTATTTCTAAAATAAAAACACTAAAGCCCAACTCACAAGGTTATTAGGAATTTAATGATTATAATATGGTGTACTGAGCAGGCACTCAAATTATGCTGAAGAGAGCTGACGGGCTTGAGCCGTGGGCCCCTGTGCGGCTGCAGGAGTGGCCTGCCTTCCCTATTGACTGACCTGACCGGCTCCAGAGGCTGCAGGAAAGCTTTGGAGGTTTGAATGGTCAAGCTGCTCTGGGAGGTACAGGGAGGTCTTCAGATTTTGATTTGGAATAGTGTGAAAAGGGGAATAGGGGTATCTGAAGCCCTTTAAAACTTGTCACTTTTACCTGCCCGCATATAGGAAGTGTGATGGTTTGAAGCTTCCCAGAAAAATATGTTCTTAAAGCTAATCCATTCCTGAGCCTGTTGTAGGTGGGAACTTTTTTTTTAAAAAAAATTTTTATTGATAAATCTTAACATATAAACATACAAACATCTTAGCATACAAACATTCCATTTATGGCTCACAACATCATCACATAGTTGGGTATTCATCGCCATGATCATTTTTTAGAACATTTGCATTACTGCAGAAAAAGAAAGAAAAAAGAAAACTCATACAAACCATACCCCTTCTCCACAGGTAGGACATTTTGGTTAGGTTATTTCCATGGAGATGCAACCCAGCTCATTCAGGGTGGTTCTTAATCCTTTTGCTAGAGTCCTTTACAAGAGGGTAACAAAGAGGGAGAAGACACAGAAAAAGGCCCCAGAGAAGCCAAGAGAGACAGAGGCCAAAAGAGAGGACACAGAAAACAGAGAGGAAGCCACTGAAGCCTTCTGGAAGCCCATTGCTTCCAGAAGCTGGAAGCAATGAAACCTGGAAGCAACCAGCAGATGTCACCATGTGCCTGGCCACGTGACAAGGGGAGTTGAGGGTTGTAGATAGCTGGTCCTTGGAGAAGGTATCGTACTCTTGATGCCTTAATTTGGACATTTTCTTGGCCTTAGAACTGTAAACTTGTAAGCTAATAAATCCCCACTGCTCAAAGCCAGTCCAGTTCTGGTATACTGCATTTTGGTAACTTTAGCAAACCAAAGCAGGGAGTGAGCGGGAAAAGGAACTCGTCACGGCGCCCAGGTCCTTCCTCCTTTAGCACATTGCAAAGACAATGCTGGCTGGTGCCTTTTGCAAGTGAAGTGCTTATAAATAATAGTGCTGTCTTTATCTGGACTCTGATCCGAGGATTTCCAAGAATGTTAGACAAATACTTAGTAGCAGATAAGAATTTTCTCTATTTTCTGCCTAGGGAACCAAAGGCTCAGTCGATAGAAGTAACAGAAATATAATCTAGGTCAAGTGTTTCAAAGCTGAGAAGGGATGTTATGAGTATGCTTATGCAGGATGGTTCTCAAACTTAAATGTGAACAAAAAATGGGAAAATTTCTCCATATGCACAATCTTGGGCCTCACTCCTGCAGATTCTGATTCAGTAAATCTGCGGATGGGTTCTGGATTCTGCGTCTTAAACACACCTTCAAGGTGATAAGTCTATCACCCTTTGAGAAGCACTGCTCTAAGGAGAGTCAGAAAGCTGTGCCTTCTGTTTTGGGGCTTGCCCCCCAGCCACCCCCTCGCCCCCACCCCCCAGCCACCAACAGGAACATCTCTAGGTGTTTTATGCAAGGAAAACATTTATAAAAATGTATGCTTCCAAATTTTGTCTACGCAGAATGCAAGCCCAAAGGTTTTAAACTAATTCCATTTTGCATTAATAGAACTGATTTCCCCTAGGGGGGATGCTGGCACCCACAACGGGGGAGGGGAAGTGGCCTCGCAGCCACTCCCGCCGGGCAACCAGGAGCATAGGTCCTTGTAGACGGCTCTAAAGGATAGGGTCAGGCACCGTCTGGTGGAACCAGCCATCATTTTCCGTGGCTCTCACCCGCAGCAGCTCTCGGGCCCACTGCTACCCGGGAACAGGGTGGGGTCCGCCGGCCGCTTCTCTGGGCATCTGCACACACCTGGAGCGGGGCTCTTGGGGACCCCACCCCCCCACCCCAAATCGTCTCCCCTTTGTTATGAAGGAGAAAGCAGTGTCATAGCAAGACACGTAATTCTATGTCACTCAAATCTCAATTAGTGGTCTTTAAAGAAAAGTTAACTTTACTGAGTATAAAATAATCAATTTCACACAGAAGATGTGAAAAATATAAGTGAAACTTAAGAGAATGAAAAACAGTTTTGTTATCCATAGATAACCAATACAACACGTTGTATCTTTCCTTCAGCCTTTGTTCTTTCATTAGTTTGGATTTAATAATGTATAAAGATTCTGCTTCCTGTTTTTTTCCACATATTAAGTCTAGAGTGTTTCCTTGTATTATTTATCTGTAAACTGATGGCCTGCGAAGGATTTCTGTGTGTTCCATTTTATGTAAGCACCATAATTTACTTCACCAACCCCTACTTCTAGACATTCAAATTATTTCTAGTTATTTTGGTGTCACAAAATTAGAAATAGCCATTTAAACATTTCTGAAAAATTTTTAGGAGCAATTCCTAAATGTGGGATGAGTGGATAAAACATTAAAATAGACTCTCCTCTGTTACAAAGAATCCTTCCAGAAAGGTTCATATTGCTCTCGTCAGTGAACGAGCGTACCCACTTCATAATACTTTTATTGGGTCGAATTTGTTAAATTTATTTTTTAATGTGAATGCCTCTGATCCCTGCTAAAGCTGAATACTTTCCATATATTCATTGGCCACCTCTTCCGTGAATGTGTGTGTCCCATTATTAATCTTATCTATCATGTATGCTGCAAATGATTTTCACAGCTTTTGTTTGCTTTTTTTTAAGCCTTTTTTATTTTTTATTTTTAACGTGAGCAGGCACAGGGAATCGATCCCGGGTCTCCGGCATGGCAAGCGAGAACTCTGCCTGTTGAGCCACCGTGGCCCACCCCTGTTTGCTTTTATATTTTATTTATGGTGAATTTTGATGCACGGAAGTTTAACATTTTCATGTAATCAAACTCACTAGCGGGTGAACGCTTCCCCTCTCCCACTGCTTCCTTCCTTATGGAATGAGTAACACTCCTAGCTTCTCTGACCCTTCATTTAATCCTGTCCATAGGGGAGTGTGACCAACTTACTGGTGAGGCTAGGACAAGGACCTGGATTCCTGCTGGCTTCTTTGGGGTCCACAGGCCTTGGGAGAGCCTGTGCTCAGATCTGCTCCCTCCACCAGTCAAGCTTGCTGGTGAAAACTGCGCTGGGACTGAGGCCTGCTGTTTCCCAGCTGCCTGTGACAGGCTAGGTAAGATTTTCTAAAGGGGGGCTGCAGTTTAGAAGCCCAGTGGTTTCCAGCAGTTCTATTAGTAATAAAGCTGACATTTTGCAGTCTATCTACCTGACTTTCGTTTTTCTAATTTAAGAAGGAAGCTGGTAGGAAGGAAAGTAGAAGCGTGTACCTGAACAACGACTCAGCTCTGAAATCTTTGGCTGTGTTTGCACTGAGACCACACTTTCCATGATCAACTCCCAGCCAAAGACTGAGCATGGCAGGGATGCTAAAGCTTTCTTGTTCCTGGAAGACACTGGAATCAGCAGATGGGTGGCTTTGGCTCAAGGACTTCCAGCCGGTCTTGCCAAATATTTCTTAGATTGCATCGCAATCTAGGATGCTTCTTAGACTCAATGTTCCTTCCTCTCTCTTTCAGTGGACTTGCATCACCTCTGATGGTTCTCACAGTCTCCCCCAGATACCTCCCGTTTTCTTTCACATACATTTCTCCCGATAAATCCATGTACATTTAAACCCGTCTTACATCTATTTCTTGGAGGGCCTGAATTACACAGGGTTGATTTATTGGCCCTTAAAATTCTAACAAAATCTTTGAATCTTTCTTGTTTTGTGCTTATGCTTGTGAAATTATTTCCTAATATGAATGGTTTACTTTTATTTTACTCTTTAATCCATTTTGAATTTATTCCTGAATATAGTAAATTCATAATCGAGCCATCTTTCCCCCAAACAGTAAACAAATTACTTCTTTCTTCTCTCATTGGGATGGCCATCTTTATCACAGGTTAAATTCTTATTAATGAAGGTTTGTCCTGAGTTTTTCAGCCTTCAACCCATCATCAAGATATTTAGTTATATATTTGCATCATCATTTAACGTCAGTCTCCTCCACTGAGGGTTGGAACCTTGTATATCATTTCCTTAGTGCCTAACCCAGTGCCTGGCACATACCAGGTACTCAATAAATCTTTGTTAAATGAATGAATTTTGCTTCATTGGTCTGTGTGCTTCATATTGCAACAGTACTACTGTTTTATTAACTATTATTGTAGTTATATAAGATGCATTACACCTCATAATAGTAATTGCTATTACTCAAAAAATGCATGACTACTATTGTAGTTTTTAAAAATATTTTTTAATATGTGGTAATGTAAGTCCCATCTTACTACTCTTTTCAAAAATGGCTTCCACGTGAACTTTAGAATTCTCTGTTCGAGCATCATTCTGTCCCAGTGCATATCCTGGTTGACCAGGGATTCTGTCCCAGTGCATATCCTGGTTGACCAGGGCTTCTGTCCCAGTGCATATCCTGGTTGACCAGGGATTCTGTCCCAGTGCATATCCTGGTTGACCAGGGATTCTGTCCCAGTGCATATCCTGGTTGACCAGGG
>PVIY010022092.1:0-41395 GCA_004026745.1 Myrmecophaga tridactyla
CCCCTTTGGCTGATTACAAATGGAATCAGCTGTGGATGCTACTGACATGATCAGGATCTAATTCTATGAAATGCCCTCATTGTAACAGACAGGCCAGCACTTGCCCAACCAGACAAATAGGTACCACAACTTGGCCAAGTAGACACATGAACCTGACCATGACGGCAAGTATGTACAGCAACTGGAACTCTCATTCACTGCTAGCTGAAATGTAAATAGTAAAACGTAAAACTGTTTCCAGTTTCTTAAGACATTAAAAATCACATTTACCACATAACTCAGACATTCCATGAAAGGTTATTTTCCCAAGAGAAAGGAAAATATATGTACACAGGAAGACTTGTATGCAACTGTTTATAGGAGCTTATATGTAATAGCCCAAAACTGACAAAAAACAATCAACAAAACACAAAAGTCTATCAACAGGTAAATGGAGAGATAAATTACTTCATATCATTATAATGGAATACTATAAATTAAAATAATAGAACTGTTGATACACTAGCATGGATGTATCTTAGAATCACTATGCTGAGTTTAAAAATCCAGTAAAAAAGCATATGATGTATTTGATTCAATTTATATAAAATTGTAGAAAATGGAAACTAATCTATAGTGATTGCAAGCAGATCAGTTGTTGCTTGAAGATATGGATGAAGGAAGAGATGGGTTACAAAGAAGAATGAAAATCTTTTGTGGGTAGTTGAAATGTTCATTATCTCTAATATACAGTTTATCTGACTTTTATACTTCAATTATATCTCAATAAACCTCTTTTTGTGTCTCCATTTGTCTTTGTCCGTCTATCTATCCATCCATCTAAACTCTATATCTATCTACGTCACACACAAATATATCTATAAAACACAGATAAACTGCAGAAACTAAACAAAAGAGTTGGCATAACTATATTAATATCAGAAAATGAACTTTAATGGAAAAAAGCACTATCAGAGTTCAAGAGGGATGTTTCTAATGATAAAAGGTTCAATTTACTAGGAGAATATAACAATTTAATATCTATATTTAAAATGATATAAAATGGATAAATAGACAAATTTACAATTTGGGGGAGGAACTTTAAAATCACATATCAATTACAGACAGAGAAAGCAGATAAAATCAGTAATAATTTAGGATGTTTGAACAACACAATCAGCAAATTCCTAATGGACATATATAGAAGACAACAATGAACGCACACTCATTCCAAAGCAAACAGAACATTTCAAAAACTCATCATATGTTGAGCCAAAAATCAAGTCTTAAAAAAGACAGGGATTGAAATCATACAGTATTTTCTCTGACCATAATACAATATACAATTTTAACTTCATGTGATTGGAAGCATTCTTCTTAACAACCCATATGCCAAAGAAGAAATGACAGAAGATATAAAATTATGCTTTGATCTGAATGAGAATGTATTTACCACATATCAGAATTTTCAGCCATAAAAAAAGGATGAAGTTCTGATATATGTGATAACATGGATGAACCTTGAAGACATCATGTTGAATGAAATAAGCCAGGCACAAAAAGGCAAAATACTGTATGCACTCACTGAGATGAAACGATTAGAATAAACACATTTATAGAGTCAGAAATGTTAATATACATTACCAAGGGCTGAGCTGGGGCTAGGGAATGGGAAATTAATGTTTAAATTGTACAGAGTTTTTCTTTGGGTTGATGGAAAAGTTGTGGTAGTGGATGGTGGTGATGGTAACACAAGGCTGTGTGTGTAATTAGCAGCACTGAATTATATATTTGGATGTGATTAAGGGGGAACTTTTCATTGTATATATGTTCCTAGAGTAAAATAAAAAAAAAATCGCATAACATAAGCCTGTACAATATAGTGAACCTAATGTCAATGATGGGTTATATTTAATAGTACAGTTATAAAAATGTTCTTGCATAAATTGTAACAAATATATCACAGTAATGCAAGGGTGGTATGTGGGAACTCTGTATTTTATGCATCACTTTTCTATAAAGTTTCAACTGCTCTAATAAAAAAGGTTAAAACAAAAGAGTGACTATACCAAGTGTGGGTGACAATGTAAAACAGCTGGAACACTCATGTACCATTAGCAGGGAAGTAAAATGGTACAAACAGCTTTGGTTAATGTTTGAAGCTGTACATTCCTCAGAAAAATGTTCTTCAATTTAGCCCATTCCTGTGGGTATGGACCCATTGTAAGTAGGACCTTTTAATGAGACTGCTTCAGTTACAAGGTGGCCCACTTCATTTAGGGTGGGTCTCAATTCTTTTACAGGATTCCTTTATAAATGGAATTAATATATACATAGATAGAAAGCCACAGAAGCAAGAAGCTGAAAGCAGCAAACCCCCCCCCCCCCCGAAGAGAAGCAAGAGACTGGCAGACACTGTCCTGTACTTTGTAATGCGGCAGAAGAATCAAGGGTCACCAGCAGCCAGTCTTCAGCAAGAAAGCATCGCCTTGATGATGCATTGATTTGGACATTTTTTCAGCCTCAAAACTGTAAGCTAATGGATTCCCATTGTTAGGCCAAACCATTTTGTGGTCTCTGCTTTCAGCAGCCTAAGAGACTAAACCAGGTAGTTTCTTTAAAAAAGGTAAACATATTACCATATGTCCCATATGATCCAGCTATTCCGCTCCTAGGTATATACCCAAGAGAAAAAAGTATATACCCAATAAAGATATGTTCATGCAAAGAATTGTACATGAATATTCATAGCAACTTTATTTCTAAATGCTGTGTGAAAAAAACCAGGCTAAAGACAACACAGACTGTATGATTATATTTATACAAAATTCTAGAAAATTCTAACTAATCTGCAGCTACAGAAAGCAAATTAGCAGTTGCTTAGGATGGGGAAAGGGCAGGAAAGAGACTGAAGAGATGGGGTACAGGAAACTTTTGGGGTGATGGATATATTGATTATCTTAATTGTGGTGCTGATTTCATGGATATACAATTGATATGTACATCTATATATATCAAAACTTATCAAAGCATACACTTTATAGTAGTTTATTTTATATTAGTTATGCCTCAATAAAGATGTTTAAAAAACTAACATAATCATTCCAATGATAAATAGGACTTTTAATGAATGCACTAGAATAAAAATAAGGGTGAAAATTAATAAGCAAAGCATCATTGGAAGGTCAAAAGAAAAAGAATCGCAAGTTAAACATAATATAAGTGGAGGAATAATATCTATAGGAACAGAAATTAATGAAATAGAAAACAAGCATAAAATTAAATGGGTCAACAAAGTTAAAATTTTGTTATTTGAAGAGAGTAATAAAATTGATAAATTCCAGACTTCCGGGAAGATGGTGGACTAGAGTAGCTCGAGATTAGGCCTTCTGCACGGAAAAGTTACAGAAGGGATAGGAAGGTGACTGAGGCGGCAATTCGGGAGTGCGGCTGACCTGGGAGACATTTCTGTACCACGTGCAGCAGCCCTGGCTGAGAGGCAGAGAGCTGGAGCCTGCTGTGGAGGTGCAGAGACGTGGAGCTGGCGGGAGTGCACAGATGGGAACACAGGACTAGGAAGTAAGCCAGGCTGCATTCCTTGGGTGCGCTACCCTCACCAGCGCTGCCCCATGACCAGCAACTCATCCCACACTCCCAAGCACCACCTCCCCCTCCCTGTTCCCTGCAGGCCGTTGCCAGTGTATAAATGTTGAGGGTACTAACCTCCATACCTAGGCTACCCCTGCCCCCCACCCCCCCGCATAGTGTTGCACAGGCTCACCCTGCCCTCCCTGAGCTCAGTGCATCTGTTTAGGGCACTCCCAGCCCATGCATGCACACAGGCCTCTAAGCACATCATTCAGCTCTGAGAACCGTGATTTACAGCAGCCCTAGAATCATGCATGTACATAGCCCTCAGCCTCACTTCCCAGTTCTGAGAAAGTGCCAACCTGTGCAGCCGGGTCACATCTGCCCCCAGTCCACAAAGGTGTAATGCTGACCTGCTGCACAGCTCTACACATGCACACAAAGGGCCCCTTGCCTTAGACCAGCACATACCAGGTTTACATCCCCCAAACCAGTGCACCTGCACAGCTACATCCTCCCTGGCCACTGGGTGCCCACATTCACAAGCATCAGTGCAATATCCCCGACCTGTGCCCATACCTGCCCTGAAATAAATCACCTTACTGAGTGCTCCACCCATGCCCTGCTCCCTGCTGTACAACCATCCCACAAACACATGGCCTTAGACTACTAAAAGAAATTAATTCCCAAAGTAAATCAATCAAGATATATATGTGTGACAAACACAGCAGAAGATCACTAAGCATATCACAATGCAGAGAGATATAGCCCTGCCTAATGACCAAATTAAAATACCAGAGGAGACACAGACATTAGAACAACTAATCAAAGATGTTCCTAAAACTCTACTTAATAAAATAAATAGGATAGCGAATGACATAAAAGATTAAGAAGACAGTAGAAGAGCATAAAGAGAAATTTGAAAGAATAAATAGAAAAATAGCAGAAATCACAGAGATTAAAGACTCCATTGGCCAAATAAAAAACATACTAGAGGCACACAACACCAGATTTGAAGAGACAGAAGAAAGAACGAGTGATATTGAGTACAGGATAATTGACTTCAAAGACTTAAAACAGCAAATGACAAAAAGGATGGAAAAAATTGAATGGGAACTCAGGGAAATGATAGGCAAAACAAAGCAAGCAAATATAAGAATCATTGGTGTCCCAGAAGGAGAAGAAAGGAGTAAAGATCTAGGAAGAGTAGTTGAGAATATAATGGGGGAAACTTCCCAACCCTCATAAAGGATATAAATTTACAAGTCAAAGAATCCCAAAGAACTCCAAACAGAATAAATCCAAATAGGCATTCCCCAAGGCATATACTAATCAGTCTGTCAAATGTTGAAGTGAAGCAGAAAATCCTGAAAGCAGCAAGAGAAAAACAAGCTGCTACATACAAGGGAAATCAAATAAGGCTGAGTTCAGATTACTCAACTAGCACCCTGGAGGTGAGGAGGCAATGATATTGATATATTCAAGATCCTGAAAGGAAGAAACTTCCAGCCAAGAATTCTGTACCCAGTCAAATTGTCCTTCAAAATTAAGGATGAGATTAAAGTTTTCACAGACAAAGAAGTCCTGAAAGAATTTGTCAACAAGAGACAGCCCTACAAGAAATACTAAAAGGATTTCTGCTGGCTGAAAAAAAAAAAAGACAGGAGAGGGAGGTCTGGAGGAGGGCACAGAATTGAAGAGTATCACTAAGGGTAATTTAAAGAATACAAAGAGAAAGAGGGAAAAGAATATATTTAAAAAGATAAGATGGTGGAATCAAGAAATGCTTTTTCAGTAATAACTTTGAATGTTAATGCACTAAATTTACTGTTCTGGTTTGCTAACTGCCAGAATGCAATATACCAGAAACAGAATGGCTTTTAAAAAGGGGAATTTAATCAAATGCTAGTTTACAGTTCCAAGGCTGAGAAAATGTCCCAATTACAACAAGTCTATAGAAATGTCCAATCAAAGGCATCCAGAGAAAGATACCTTGGTTCAAGAAGGCCAATGAAGTTCAGGGTTTCTCTCTCAAGTGAGAAGGCACATGGCGAACACAGGCACAGATTCTCTCTCATCTGGAAAGGCACATGGTGAACACGGTCAGGGTTCCTCTCTCATCTAGAAGGGAACATGGTGGACACAGTGTCATCTGCTAGCTTCTTCTCCTGGCTTCCTGTTTCATGAAGCTCCCTGGGAGACATTTTTCTTCTTCATCTTCAAAGGTCACTGGCTGGTGGACTCTGCTTCTTATGGCTATGTCATTCTCTGCTCTCTCTGAACCTCTTTCATTCTCCAAAATGTTTCCTCTTTTATAGGACTCCAGAAACTTATCAAGGCCCACCCAAATGGGTGGAGACATGTCATCACCTAATCCATCATAACAATCACTCTTGATTAAATCACATCTCCAGGGAGATGATCTGATTACAGTTTCAAACATACAGTATTGAATAGAGATTAAAACATGGCTTTTCTAGGGGATATACATCCTTTCAAACCAGCACATTTACCAATTAAAAGGTACAGATTGGCAGAATGGATTAAAAAAAAAACATAGTCCAGCTATATGCTGTTTACAAGAGACTCATCTTAGACTCAAGGATACAAATAGATTCAAAGGGAAAGGATGGAAAAAGATTTTCCTTGCAAGGTGTAACCAAAAGAAAGCAGGAGTAGCTATACTAGTGTTGGACAAAATAGATTTTAAATGTAAAGACATCATTACAGACAAAGAAGGACACTATAAACTAATTAAAGGGTCAATTCACCAAGAAGATATAGCAATCATCAATGTTGATGCTCTCAAACAAGTTGCTCCAAAATACATGAGGCAGACATTGGTAAAAATGAAGGGACTGTTAGTTGGTTCAACAATAATAGTAGGAGTCTTCAATACACCACTCTCCTCTATAGCTAGAAGAACCAGACAGAAGATCAACAAATAAATAGAGAAGTTAAATAATTTGATAAATGAATTAGACCTAACAGACGTATATAGGCCATTTGCACTCCAAAGCACAAAGTTATACATTCTTCTCTAGTTCTCACAGATCATTCTCCAGGATAGATCATATGTTGGGGCACAAAATAGGTCTTTATAAATTCAAAAATATTGAAATTATTTGATGTACTTTCTCCGACACAATGGAATGAAGCTGGATCTCAATAACTACCAAAGAACGAGAACATTCACGAAAATATGGAGATTAAATAACACACTCTTAAACACCTAGTGGGTCAAAGAAAAAATTGCTAGAGAAATCAGTAGCTATCTGGAGATGAATGAAAACAAGAATACATCTTATCAGAACTTATGGGATGCAGCAAAGACTGTGCTGAGAGGCAAATTTATTGCCCTAAATGCCTATATTAAAAAATAAGACAGCAAAAATTGAGGACTTAACAGCACACTTGGACAACCTTGAGAAAGAACAGCAAACTAACCCCAAAGCAAATAGGAGAAGAGAAATAACAAAAATTAAAGCAGAGATAAATGAATGGGAGAACAAAAGAATAATAGAAAGAATCAATAAAACCAAAAGTTGGTTCTTTAAGAAAATCAATAAATTTGGTGGGCCACTAGCAAGAGTGACAAATTAAAAAAGAGAGAGGATGCAAATAAACAAAATCAGAAATGAGAAGGGGTGCGTTACCACAGACCCTGAAGAAATTAAAGAAATTATAAGAGGATACTATGAACAACTATATGCCAACAAAGTAGACCACTTAGATGAAATGGACAAATTCCTGGAGGCACACAAATAAGCTACACAGACTCAGGAAGAAACAGAAGCTCTCAACAAACCAATCACAAGTAAAGAGATTCAATCAGTCATCACAATTCTCCTACAAAGAAAAGCCCAGGGCCAGATGGCATCAAAGGGGAATTTTATCAAACATTCAAAAAAGAATGAACACCAATCCTACTCAAATTTTTCTAAAAAATTGAGGAAAAAGGAACTCTACCTATCACATTTTATGAAGCTAATATTTTAATGCCCAAACTGGGTAAAAAAGCTAAAAGAAAGGAAAACTACAGGCCAATTTCCCTAAAGAATATAGATACAAAAATTTTTAATAAAAATATTAGCAAATTGAATCCAACAACACATTAAAAGAATTATACATCATGACCAAGTAGGGATTATACCAGGAATGCAACGACGGTTCAACACAAGGAAATCAATTAATGTATATCAGCACATTAACAAATCAAAAGGGAAAAAATCACACGATCATTTCGATTGATGCTGCAAAAGCACTAAAACACAAACAGACATTTGCACACCAGTGTTAACAGCAGCATTATTCATAATTGCCAAAAGATGGAAACAAACCAAATGCCTATCAACAGACAAATGGATCAACAAAATGTGGTATATACATACAATGGAATATTATGCGGCAGTAACACAAAATGATGTCCTGAAGCACATGACAAGATGGATGAGTCTTGAAGACATAATGCTGAGTGAAATTAGCCAGACACAAAATGATAGATACTGTGTAATTCCACTTTTATAATCAGCCTAAAGGTATAATCAGAGGCTTATAATACCGAATATATGGGATTTAGAGATACATAGAAGCTAGAGATGGGTGAACCAATAGCTAATGAGGTTAAACTGTAATGTAAGGGAACAGCTAGGAGCAAAGGTCATACTCTAGTGGATCTAGAAGTAATATTACCATATTGAGGATGAACGAGATTGAAAGGAGTTTAATAGACCTACATGTCCCACTGACTCACACTAGAAATATGAATGAGTTCTTGTAAGAATTACTTCAAAGATGTGATTCTTGTATAAAGAGTGTTTAAGTCCAGAGTGCAGGTGGGGAAACTGCTATTGCATGCTATGAGCTATGTTCAAAAGGAAATTATCAGCATTACACAGCAATAACAGAGATAGATAATGGGGTCAGGGATAAGAGTTAAGAGGAGGTTTAGATTTCCTATTTTTGTGGGAGTGTGTTAATTGGTTTTCTGTCTCTTGGGAACAATAAAATTATCTGTAATTGAGAATGTTGATGGACTATGGACTTTGGGCCTTCTACATGATGCCTGATAAATGCAGGTGGCTGAAGGATGCACTGATGGAGAAGTAGATTGGTAAATGATGGTGTATACTTATGAATGAAGGTTGTGCTGCTATAAAAAGGAATAATGTCATGAGGCAGGCAATGATGTGAATGAACATGTGGGGCATTTGGTGAGACAAAATAAACCAGAATCAAAAGAACAAGAATGGAATAGTCACCTTTAGAAACTGCTTTTAAGAAAACAGGGCCCTAGATTGTAAGCTTTTAGAGGAGACACATTAAGTCTGGAATGGTGATTATTATTTCTGGATTCTGAGAGGCTGTTTTATATATATATGCAACCTGATATTTAGAGATAAGAATGAAACCAAATAAGTCGGGGTTAAAGTTATTCAGAGCATAGGGGTAAGGAAGACAGTGTATATATTTTAGAACCACACATACTCTTTGAGACCAATGGAAATAAGGTTTATTTGATCTGGAACTGAAATTTTCTGTAGTGTATAATCTAATTCAACCTATCTGTATAGCTCATTTGAATTGCTGAAACACAGGAAGCACAGAATAAGAAAGAGGTCCTTTAATCCTGTATAGATTATTGTAATGCCTGGAAACATCCTACACTATAATAAGCAGATAATCAGAAAGTATTGGCAAAGTCCCCTGAGGGAGGGGAGAAAGAATATGGAACTATTAAACCTTACCATCAGGGAATCCCCTGATACTGTGTCAAGCTTTAGGGACACCCAAATCAATAGGCCATGCCCTCAATCATGAGGCTTACTCTTGTGAAGCTTATGTAGGAAGCGGAGAAGCTTTGACTACTTATAGGTATGCCTAAGAGTTACTTTGGAGGACCTCTGCTGTAGTTCAGATGTGGCCTGAGTCTCTCTAAGCCCAACTCAGCAAGTGAAATCATTGCCCTCTCCCCTACTTGGGACATGACTCCCATGGGTGAAAATCTCCCTGGTGACATGGGAGATGACTCCCAGGGATGAAACAAGACAGGGCACCATGGGATCAACAATTCCATTCTGACAAAAAGGGGGAAAAGAAGTGTAATTAATAAAGCATCAGTGGCAGAGAGAGTTCAAATAGATTTGAGAGGCTACTCTTGAGGTTGCTTTTATGCAAACTTCAGTTAGAACTTGTCACCTATCATAACCTGCCAACCCCCAACCAGGACCATTCCAGCCTATCCTAAAGAATACCTAGGACAATATATAAGATTCCACAAGTATTCCATGCATTAAAGTAACTTTCCAGAAGCCTACAACCTCCAGATGAGTCCCTGATCCAGATAAGTCCTGAAACCTAGCGTAGCCTCTCGAGAACATCAGATAGTTCCATCTCCCTACCCATAATACTGACAGACCCTTCCAATATGAAAAGTTTAGAATTGCCATAGCCCAAACAACCTCAAAGAGAGGTATGGAAAGATTAAAGGTGATGGTGGAATTACACAGAGAAGATCAGCTTTAACAAATGAATGTGAATGCTGAATCATTAAATTGATATCTCTTTCAGTCTCCAGTATTTTAGAGCAGCTAGAAGTGAGAACCTAAAATTGTGAATGTATAACCCATGTCAAAATTTGAAATATGTTCTACAACTAATTGTGATGTTGTACTTTGAAATTTATAGCTTTTTGTATATATGTTATTGTTCAGAAGAAAAAGAAGGAAAAAAAGTTTATTGTTATGATAAGAAAGTATTTAAGCCCTTTAGCTTCCTATATTCTGGAGCAGATAGAAGGAAAGATACGAGAGGATCACGTAGTAGCCCATGACAAACTCTGGGATCTATCCTGCAACCACTTTTCGAAGAGTGCTTTGAAAACTATTGCTTTTTTATTTATTTGCTTTGTATATGTGTTATACTATACAATAAAAAGTTAAAAAAAATTGATGAATTCCAGATGTGACTGAATGAGAAAAAAAAAGATATTTTCTGTTGTATTTTGGATTTCCACATTGATCAGAGGACACAGTTTCTAAGTAGTTGATTTTTGTCTTTTCTGTTAGTGCTTGTTTGTTTTTTAAGTTTCTAGGTGGGATGGAATTTTGGTTTTGTTTTATTTTTAATCATATTATTAATTAATAAATGTATTGCATTATCATCAGAGAAATGGTGTTTCCATTTTTTTCTTTTAGGTTTGCTTTGTGGCATAAAGTGTGATAAATCTTTATAAATATTCTGTATGCAGTGATGAAGACATCATCTCTATTATCAAGGTTCGTATTTTCATTTATATCTATATGTATGCTTACTGATTATGCTGTTAGGTCATCTATAATATTAATTATATTTTTTCACTTGAACTTCCTTGTGCATGGGTGGTAAAATTCAACTATTATTAGTCTGTTTTATCTATTTTTTTTTTCGCCATGTCTGTAGTTTCCTCACTATGAAATCCATGGCTATGTTATTTGATGCATAGATATTAATAAGTATAATATCTTCTTTTTGGATTCTGATCATCAGTATTATATAAAATATTCTTCCTTGCCTCATTTAGTATTTTGGATTGATTGCTCTCTGACAGCAAGGTAATAGCCCCTGATTTATTTGCTTGTATGTTTTCTCTCTTTTCCTTTATTACTTCCCGTCTCTCTTTTTTTAACTTTTTACCTAGTTTATTTTTGTCATTTCAATTTCAATTTCAATTTCAATTTCATCTTTTTGGAAGTTCCTTTGATTATGTTTATCCATCTTATACCCAATATAGAATGGATATTTCTTTGTGGACCAATTTGAAAATACTTTTGTTTTAATAGGTAGGTGAGTCCATTAACTGTAATGACATAGCATAATGTTTTCCTCAGATGTGTAAATTTTTTTGTAATCAACTTATAGTATATATATATAGTTTTATGCTTGCTATTTTTCTTGTTAAAAATTTCCTTTAGGCGGGCCATGGTG
Source organism: Myrmecophaga tridactyla (assembly GCA_004026745.1). Classification (NCBI taxonomy): domain Eukaryota; kingdom Metazoa; phylum Chordata; class Mammalia; order Pilosa; family Myrmecophagidae; genus Myrmecophaga; species Myrmecophaga tridactyla. Next base: position 11,533 of record PVIY010022092.1, read on the forward strand.
GCCTAGCAGGCAGAGTTATCGCCTGCCATGCCAGAGACCCAGGTTCATTTCCCGGTGCCTGCCCATGCAAAAAAAAAAATTCCTTTAGTGAGTAGGAGCATTTGTATTTTTATTCTCATCTTCTTTTTAGTTTTTCTTTATTTTAAATAGTTTTATAGTTTTCTACTATGAGCCATAGTGATACTAATTAAAAAGCATTTCTTTCTCCCACTGGCTAAAATAGAAATAATTTGAAATTTAAAACAAATGGTGATTGCAATCCTTTCTTGAACCTGTTTAATAGTAATCAAGCCAGCAACTTCCAAACTGGGAAAATCAACAAGACTAAAGAGCTGGTTTCTGCAATAACAACAAAAAAAGTGCAAAGAAATAAAACACACAAAGCAGGATATAAAGATTACAATATATTGATCTTATTTGGATTCTGATTCAAATGAACAAAATGTGTAAAAGTACTTCCGCAAGAGAATTGGAGGAATGTGACTATATACATCGGTTATATGAGGACTTTGAGAAGTTATTGTTAATTTTCTTTGGTTGTAATAAAAGCATAGTAGACACAATTTCTTGAAAAACAAGTTCCTTTCCACTAGAGATAAATATTGAAATATCCACAAAAAAATACAATATCTGGAATTTACTTCAAAATAATCTAGTGGTGAGGTAGGATGTACTGTGTGGGACTATAGATTATAAAACTATTAGCCAAGGATTGCTAATTTTTGTAGCTGGAGAATAGATCCCTGGAAATTCATTATCTACTGTCCTCTCAACAATTATGTACATTTGAAGTTTTCAACATTAAATAGTTACAAAAATGAATAATGGCAGCCATTCATTAAAATATATTAAATACATTAAAACCCATGAATTCATCTGAGACACACCGCTACCCTCATCAAAAAAATGGAGATTAGGAACAAAATATGATACTAGGATGATAACCATTACTCTGAGCATTGATGTTTCAAGAGAAATAATTAGTCCTTATTCCACTTTTGCAGTATGAATCAAATCTCAGGGTGACTACATATATCTATGTAATAAAGTAAAATTCTTTTATACAGAATTTCAGCTTGTAAATGTAAAAGGAAAAATAGAATTAGAAAACCACCACTTTGCAATCCCTATTAAAATAGTTGATTCAAACAAAGGTTGGTCATCAAATAATTGTAAGCCATTATGTGATTATTTAATGGAGAACTTCACAATGTCAGAATCGGGCAGCCACCACGTGAAATTACTGATCGATGTTAGCATCACTAAGAGTGAGGTACATGATACACTAAGAAGGATGTAGGATCATAAGGATATAGTACCATAGTGGATCCTTGAAAATTAAAATTCATCCTGAATTTGATTGGGAATTTAGCTCTACATTTCAGTCTACAGAAAATACAGGGGAGATAAACAATTACACACAAAAAATGTACAATTACAACAATTACAAGATAAATAAATACAACAGCTCAGCCCAGAACATAGATAAGCACACAAACTCTTTGGATTCTTTAGCAAATCAGTGGCACAAAAAGTAGATGTGCAGAGGGAAAACTGTTGTATATTAAAAGATTCTTAAAAGAACTGACTCAATAACATGAGCCAACCCAGCTTTAAAGCTAATTTTTAACAAACCGAGTACAAAAAAAGATGTTTTATAGATATTTAGAAAATTTTAAATGTAATTTTGCTTTGCATTGAATGGCTTCATGATTATGTAAGAAAATGCCATTTTTTGAAATGTACATTAAAATGTCTAGAAGCTAAATGGTATTATGTCTGAGATTTACTATAAAATATTTCAGAAACCCCGCTGGAGAATTAGATGAAATAAGAGTGGCAAAATATTTATGGTTATTGAAGCTGGGTAATGGGTAGATAAGGATGGATTGCATATTCTATGTTTAGAAATTTCCATAATAAGCAGTTTAAAAATGCCAAAAAAATAAAATCTGGCTTATATGATTTACAAACAAACAGCTACAAATATAGCTGAAATAGATATAATCAGTCTATAACATTCTTAATGAAGTCACTAATCTTCTTACCCAATCTCTACAATGCATGCGCACTTATACACACATGTATAAATCCAAGGCTACATGTTCTCTTTCTCAGATACTTATCCTTTCAATTTTACCAGTTCACAGAAGTTGAGAAGAGTAAATCATAACTGCCCGGTGGGAAGCAGTTTGCAACCTGACATTTGATGATAAAGAATAGAGAAGAAGTCAGGAAATATATGCTCTAAAAGTCTTCTGTATTTTCCTAAATGAGCTTAACTCAAGCAAGTAAAAAAAGGGGGGGGGAGGATTGTTCAATGGTCTAAAATATAAGTGAAAAAAGCTAACGTGTTTATATAGAGTATATACAACCTATGGGCTGTCTTCATAATGTAAGTCTTCCTTTTCATCAGAGTAAAGTCAAAACGATTCTAGATAGCTACTTGCCAAAATCCTTTTATTTCTCTTTGATTTTTTTAAGTAGTGAAACTTTCTCTTTCTCTTCCAGATAGAATCTTAAGAGACTCAGGATGATATGGTGAGAGGTCCGACTATGGCATCAGAAATCATAAGTCTGAGATGCTTCCCTGCCTCTTATTAGCTGAGCGAGCCTTAAATTGGTATAATTGAAACTACTTCATTATTTTGTGAGGCTTAAATGATGAGTACAGAATATATTTAGTGTGGTACCTGACACATCACATGACTTAAAGTGACAGATGAAGTCTTACAAATACCTCTTATGTAGACATCTCTTTTGACTTTGCCTGCCTGGGACACAGTCCTTCAAATTTGGTCCAAATGAAGATATTCTGATCTTCACTTGGAAACCTTCTCCTTTTGCTCCTTCAATGGTGGAATCCTCCTCTCCTCTTCTAGGAGGAGACATGAGTTCCAGGCCTAACCAGTCAGAGTCTTCCGTTACTTGGCTACAGAAGGGTTTCCCAACCTCAGCACTATTGAATTGGGGGCTGGATAATTCTTTGCTATGAGGAACTGACCCATGCCCTGTAGGATATTTAACTCCACCTTTATCCTCTACTCACTAGATACCAGCAGCACACTCATGTCAAAATAACCAAAACTGTCTCTTTACATTGCCAAATATGCTGTGAAGGACAAAATCACTCCCAGTTGAGATCCATTGGGTGATAATGTTTAGCTCAGGCATAGGGTATGTGACTCAAGTTGGTCTAATCAGAGGCAATTATTGGAATTACTGGTTAGAAGATGCACTCTTTCCCCTGGGTTTGGTCAGCTAGAGGGTTGTAAGATCAGAGCTGCAGTGGATTTCTTACCACCATGTGGCAAGGTCTTTCCTGCAATGGACAAAAAGTAGAATCAAGGGATGCAGAGAGAAGGAGAAAAAAATGGACTTTCAACCTTGATCTTTTTAATAACGAGAGCTAGCAAAGTCTCTTCATTTCCTAACTCAGTTCAAACTGGGCTTGAGGTACTTGTAAACTAGAAGCTACCTGATTTGGAGTTAGAGGGTTGGAATAAGAACTCATATTCAATATTCGGTGAGGTGGGTTGAGATCAGCAGTTCTTAACATTTCCAACACGGACATCTCTAGGAAAACTTGAGAAAAACATGCAGTTAGCATAATTTTATATGCAATTTCAGATGACTCAGGGATCATTCCCTAAAGCTCTAAGGATTCTAATTTTCATTTGTGAATGAGAGAGCCTTATATTCTGAAACATGTTCTGATATCAACCATGGCCTAATAGCAGATATATTTAATTATGCCTCTAATTCCTTTTTTAAAGAAACAGAACAAGGGTACAAAGATACCTTTTGCCATCCACAGAGACCCCTCCCATTCCAAGTGTCAAAGTCAGAAGATGATCAGGTTGAAAAAGAGAGATCATCTACTTCCCTTTATTAATAAAAGAGAGTGAAAGAGGAGAGAAAGGCAGTCTTATAGACAGCAGGAGTAATTTTTCCCTGCCACATGAAAACAATTTTAAGCAGTGGGAGCTTTATTGAGCAGTTCTCTGGGCTGTGCACAGAGAGACCAGCACTGCATGACCCTGTGCAATTGGGAGAAGCCCAGGTGCCACCAGGGGGTACATGGTATGCCCTATTTCATCTCACCTAGTACAGTGAAGCAAGGAGATATTTTTTGTTCTCCTCTGTAAGAATTGGAGCATAGAAAAGGAGGCCTTCTCAGTTTCCCACTTTAGGAAGAGCCTGGGGTTTAACAAACAGCCTCGCAGTAAACTTCTGCTTCATCATTGAAAAGGTCCTCATCCATGGGACCCTCTGATTCCATCCAGCACACATACCTGCCCTTATGTATTTGTGAAGACAATTGCCAGTAACTTCAGGCACAGGTCTTGTGGCACAACTGGCCTTCGTGCTGGGTTTCTGAATTCCCGACTGCCCCTGCATATGCTTGTTAGGTGGCTTGCATGACCTCTTTGTGATCTAGGATTAGGGACCCCTAATTCCACCACTTATCTCATTCATGAAATCCCATGTCTCCTCCAAGCCTCAGCTTTCCCACCTCTATAATGAGCTGATTGGATTAGGCCACCTCCCCGCAGTAGCACAGTGCTGGGGCAGGATGGGGTCTCATCATGGACTTCTAACTCTGTAAGCAACTTTGATATGTGGTGTTTCCTTTGATCCTTAGCACAACCCTAGGTTGTAGTTACTATCACTTCACTTTAGAGGAAATAAAGTCACAGTGATAATAAGTGACTTGCTTGTGGCTACATAACTGGTAGCTGAGGGGGCCAACCTTCAAAGTAGAATGCAGAGACTGCTTTCTTAATTGCATTTCTTATTGAATATGCAATATCACATGCATGAGTCTGTATCTTGTACTTCCCAGCAGCCGTGTGTTTCTGACAAGAGCCTTTCATGTGTGGCATGCATATGACTCTGCCTTCAGGTAGCATCTACAGCAAAGCCCTTTAAGGAATGCTGTCTGCCTGGTACACCTGAAGGACCAAAACCTTTCAGCCTTCTGAGGTTATCATGATCCAGGGCTTTTAAATACTGTTTGAATCCCAGGAATAGTGGGAAACTCAGCATCTTCCACACTAATGCTTTGGTTTCTTGAGAGGCTCGTGTTTCTCTTAATTATTGCATATTCCAAATCTCTGCTTCCATTTATCTCTACCTTCTTTGGGTCTCCTTTTGTGGTTAATTCCTTTTTCTGTAATCCTCATAAAATAAATGTGGAGGAACACAGACCTTTTCCTTGATTTCCCTGTATGCCACTTACATACAGCAGCTTTGTGTAACAGATTAATTTTTTTGATGACTCAGGATCAAGGTTGGGGATGATATCACCACATAAGACCACAATAAAAAAAAAAACTTAAAATGAAATATTAGACTTTGAAGAATTCTGCCACAAATTTTAAAATAACCTTTCATTTTTTCCTTCTTTCATTAGTTTTTTTTTTTTTTTTAACTAAATGTCTTAGAGAGAGGGAGGGTAGAGGTGGGACAGAGTCTGTTCAATCTAATGCCAAGAGACCTAGCAGGAGACAAGACAGTTTTCAAGGCCCAAAAGGAAAGTCTCAGATGAGAATACAGGTAACAAAAATCCTTGATATCAAACTATTCCACAGATATTTCTGGAGTACCTGCATTGTATCAAATGTTACACAGAATTACTGAGGGTTGCTGAGAAATGGAGGAAATCCAAGGAGACACGGGACTTCATGGGACTTACAGGCCAAAGGGAGAGGCAGGAAATAACTAGAAGAAGTGAACATGTATGTAATATTAATAAAGAGAAGAGTTAAGGAAAAGAATAGGGCAGTTTGATAGAGAAAAACAGGAGTGGCCCATATAAGAGGTCAGGGAAGTTGTGTCTAAGGACATAATGTTTAGGCTGAAACTTAAAAGGATGCAAAGAGAAGAAAGTAACAGAAGTGTGAAGAGCATGTGTGAAGACTCTGATATGGGTCAGAGCTTGGTTTCTTTAGGGAGTTGAAAGGGCAGTGAGGTGGAATATGATGAGTAAGGGGAAGAGGGATAAAAAACAATGCTGGAGAGGGATTGGAGGCCACAGCAGGTGGGCCGTGGGAAAGACTGAACATTAGGGAGCACTGGTGGGATTTTAAGCAGCCGATGGCTCATCTATTTTGCAGAGTGCTTTTACAAATACAACATTAGAGCAACTTCAGGAAGTGGTTCAGGTGAGTTTCTCTCATCATGTACATCAGAAAACTGAGAAATAGAAGGTTAAGTGACTTGCCCAAGGTCACTATATCTGGATAGAAGAGTCAGCAGTTCAAACTCAGCCTTTGTCCTCCAAGCCCAGGGTTATTAGCTCTCCCCAATTCTGTCATACATTTCAAACACTGACTCCTGTTCACCAATCACAAAATAACACAGGTACCATCTGACTTTAGAGAGCAGAAACTCCAAAAATTGCTTTCAAGGATGTGTTCTTTAAAAGGGTTCCACTGGATCTTGCTGTGGGAATTTTGAAAAATGTGTTCCTGGTCACCACTCACAAGTCTCCAATTTATATTTGAGAAGAAGTCTAGGAAGTTGATGGACAAATGCCCCAGGTTTTCCTAATACAGATGTCCACATCCCACTGATTTGGTACTTAAAATATTTAAAAGCTCTTATACACATGCACTCTTCCTTCTATCCCATGGCCTAAAGAATCAAATAATATATTGTCCAATCTAGTTCACGTTTTGGGTAAGAGGAGGAGGGAGTTACTACTAATAATTAGGTGGAGTAGACTGTTATCTGGGGCAGTCCAGGGATGACAGGGGCTTGTGGTTCCTTGACGAAACAGTTGGTTTTATTAGCCTCTAATACACTTCTACAATTAGGCTTTAATGAAGCCAGTTTAGCAAAATATATTCTTCAGCACCTAATGCTTTCAAAATACAATTTGATGGAACAGAGTCAAGCATTTCTACTGGGCAGATTGGGCTCAGTGGCTTACTTCTGTCCACCTTTCACTTCCAGCATTGTGAGGCAAGAGTCTGCACAAACCTGCCCTTAACCCTCAAGGGCTTTGAGAAACCCTCATGTAAACCAATTTTATCTTTAGATACTTCAGGTATAAAGTCATAATATCCTTTTTTATATCCATAATTGTTACTATCCATAATTTCTTTTCTTCAGAAAGGAAAAAAATAGAGGATAGCCCGTTCTTTCAAAAATGTGTGAACATCTAAATTGGCTTTATCCAATAGAAGTATAATGTGAGCCACAAATTACAAATCACCTGTGTAATTTTAAACTTTGTAGTAGTCACAACGAAATAAAAGGAAATAGGTAAATTTAATTTTAATATGTATAATCTAACTTGATAGAATCATCATCTTAACATATATATTTATATGTATTATTGAAATTTTAATTTTCTTACTGCCTTTCGTGTGTGCGTTTTACTTAGAGCACATGTCAACTCCGACTTGCTACATTTCAAGTGGTCAAAAGCTGCATGTGCCAAGTGGTTATCTTATTGGACAGAACCGATCGAGAAGCTTGAGGCATACTAGTGAGCTTAGAAAAAAATGACATGGTATCTGCATCTACAGTGGATGGGGGCAACCAATACTGAACCAATAATAACACTAATTAATCCATAATTACAAACTGATGTGACATTCTCTGAAGTAAAATAACAGGATTCAGTCTACAGAAATAAGTACTAGGTTGCATGGGGAAAGTCTTCCCCAGAAACAACCTGTTGAGCTGAGCTCTGTAGGATGAGCAAGAGGCTAGGGTAAAGGTGGGTGAGGCTGGGGCACCAGGCAAAGGTAATGATACCCTGAAGATGCTGTGGCAAGGAAGGACACAGTACAGTCAGGATGTGGGAAAAGGCAGGTGTGGCTGGAGAGGGAGGGGAGTGGAGGAGAAGATGGCCTGAAATGGGCCTTATTAAGAAACGTATGGTTGAAATTTGCCTAAAAGGAATGGGAAGTCATGGGAAATATTTGAATTTTATTGACATGACTAGATACACAGTTTTAAAAACTTTATTTTCAAATAATTATAGGGTCACAGGAAATTGCAGATATGATTATCTTACATAACTATATAGACACACATTTTAAAAAATGCTCAAGCTTCAGAGCTGAGTAAAAAATTGAACAAGGCTGTTAATGATAAGGTTACAAGTGGATTGAAATGCCGCACAGCTGCTTTCACTCGGAATTCAGTGGCCCGACTCTGAGGACACCACTCTCCATTATTAGGGAGGGTGCTAAATAGTCTGCTTCAGAAAGTTCATTTCTCATTCCTATTGCATATCTCTAGCTTCCACTCCATACTTCTGGAGATCTAATGTACGAATGAAAAGGTGTTTAAAGTACTTGTAAAATCTGTCGGCATAACCACCAAAAGACTCTGGAGCACCAGGGATAGTGCAAGGCTAGAAGATGCTCAGGACACGGTTGGTACAGTGAGCTTTGGGGTTAGGAGACTTGGGTTTGAATGAATTCCCAGCCCCCAACACTTCAACGTTTTTACTGTTACGCAGGTCACGTAATCTCTCTGAACCTCTGTCTTCTTATTTGTGAAATGGAACTAACTGTATTCATCAAAAAAGATTTCTGAGGGAAAGACTTGAAACCATGAATATAAAGTCTCCAACTTATAGGGCAGATCCAAAAACATCTCTCATATTAGAAGTTGCAGCATCGTATTAGTTTTTTGGTGCCTTTGGCTTTAGGTGGCAATAATTTAAGAGGAAAGAGTGTAGTTTTTTTTATTTTTAACTTTTTTATTGTATAGTATAACATATATACAACACAAAGAAATAGAAAAGCAATAGTTTTCAAAGCACTCTTCAACAAGTAGTTACAGGACAGTTCCCAGAGTTTGTCATGGGCTACCATATGATGCTCCCATAATTTTCCTTCTAGCTGCTTCAGAATATAGGAGGCTAGAGGGCTTACTTTTTTATCATCACAATCGACTTTTTTCCATCTTTTATTGTGAAAAATAACATCTATACAAAAAAGCTATAAATTTCAAAGCACAAACCACAATTAGTTTTTTGACTGTGTTACAATTCCATAATTTTAGGTTTTTACTTCTAGCTGCTCTAAAATACTGGAGACTGAAAGAGATATTAATTTAATGATTCAGCATTCACATTCATTTGTTAAATCCGATCTTCTCTATAATTCCACCATCACTTTTGATCTTTCCATTCCTCTCTTTAGGGGTGTTTGGGCTTTGGCAATTCAAAATTTTTATATTGGAAGGGTCTTTCAATAACACAGTGTAGGGAGATGGAACTATCTGATGTTCTGGAGAGGCTGGGCTAGGTTTCAAGACTTATCTGGACCAGGTATCTATCTGGAGGTTGTAGGTTTCTGGAGAGTTACTCTAGTGCATGGAACCCTTATAGAATCTCATATATTGCCCTAGATGCTCTTTAGGATTGGCTGGAATGGTCCTGGTTGGGGGTGGCAGGTTATAATAGGTAGCAAGGTCTAACTGAAGCTTGCTTAAGAGCAACCTCAAGAGTAGCCTCTTAAATCTATTTGAACTCTCTCTGCCACTAATACTTTATTAATTACACTTCTTTTCCACCTTTTTGTCAGGATGGAATTGTTGATCCCACAGTGCCTGGTCTCGTTTCATCCCTGGGAGTCATCTCTCACATCACCAGGGAGGCTTTTTAACCCCTGGATGTCATGTCCCAAGTAGGGGAGAGGGCAATGATTTCACTTGCAGAGTTGGGCTTACAGAGAGTCAGGCTACATCTGAGCAACAAAAGAGGTCCTCCAGAAGTAACTCTTAGGCATGCCTATAGGTAGTCTAAGCTTCTCTACCTACATAAGCTTCACAAAAGTAAGCCTCATGATCAAGGGCATGGCCTATTGATTTTGGTGTCCCTAAAGCTTGACACAGTATCAGGGGATTCCCTGATGGTAAGGTTTAATAGTTCCATATTCTTTCTCCCCTCCATCAGGGGACTTTGCCAATACCTTTTGATTATCTGCTTAATCTAGGATGTTTCCAGGTATTACAATAATCTATACAGGATTAAAGGACCTCTTTCTTATTCTGGATTCCCTGTCTTTCAATTGTTCAAATGAGTTATAAAGATAGGTTGAATTAGATTATGCACTACAGAAGATTTCAGTAACAGATCAAATAAACCTTTCTTCCATTGTTCTCAAAGAGTATATGAGGTTCTAAAATATTGACAATGTTTTCCTTACCCCTATGTTCTGAATTGCTTTAACCCCAACTTGTTTGGCTTTATTCTTATCTCTAAATGTCAGGCTATATATATATATTAAAAAAACAGCCTCTCAGAATCCAGAAATAATAATCACCACTCCAGACTTAATGTGTCTGTTCTAAAAGCTTACAGTCTAGGCCCTTGTTTTCTTATAAGCATTTTCTACAGGTGACTATACCATTCTTGTTCTTTTGTTTCTGGCTTCTTTTGTCTCACCAAATGTCCCACATGCTCATTCACATCGTTGCAATGCCTTACGACTTTTTCCTTTTTGTAAGAGCACAAACTTTATTCATAATTATGTAGCATCTTTTGCCAATCTACTTCTCCATAGGTGCATCCTTCAGCCATCTGCATTCATTGGGCATTATGTATAGGCCCCAAAGTCCACAGTACATCAACATTCTCAATTTCAGATAATTTTATTGTTCCCAAGAGAAACAAAACCAATAAACTCATGCTTGCCAAAGAGGAAATCTAAACTTCCTCTTAACTCTTGTCCCTCCCTCCATTATTTACCTCTGCTGTTGCTGTGGTAGTGCTGATGGTTTCCTAGTGAACATAGCTCATAGCATGGAATAGCACTTTTCCCCCTGTACCCTGGACTTAAACACTCTTTGTACAAGAATCATATCTTTGAAGTAATTCTTACAAGAACTCACTCATATATCTAGTGTTAATCAGTGGGACACATAGGTCTATACAGCCCTTTTCAATCTTGTTCATCTTCAGTATGGTAATATTACTTCTAGACACACTAGAGAACCACCTTCACTCCTGTCTATTCCCTTATATTGGAGTTCAACCTCATTAGCTAACAGTTCACTCATCTCTAGCTTTTATATATCTCTAAGTCACCTATTTTCTGTATTATAAGTCTCTGATTATACCTTTATGCTGGTCATAAAAGTGGAATCATACAGTATCTATCCTTTTGTGTCTGGCTAATTTCACTCAGCATTATGTCCTCAAGGCTCAGCCATCTTGTCATGTGCTCCAGGACATCATTTTGTGTTACTGCTGCATAATATTCTATTGTATGTATATACCACATTTTGTTGATCCACTCATCTGTCGATAGGCATTGGGTTTGTTTCCATCTTTTGGTGATTATGAATAATACTGCTATGAATACCAGTGCGCAAATGTCTGTTTGTGTAATAACTTTCAGCTCTTCTGGGTATATACCAAGTAGTGCTATTGCTGGGTCATAGGGCTACTCAATATTGAGTTTCCTAAGGAACCACCAAACAGTCTTCCATAGTGTCTGCACCATTACACATTCCCACCAGCAGGGATAAGTGTCCCAGTTTCTCCACATCCTCTCCAACATTTAGTTTCTTGTTGCTTAACAGCAGCCATTCTTATAGGTGTGAGGTGGTATCTCATTGTAGTCTTGATCTGCATTTCCCTTACAGCCAATGAAAATGAGCATGTCTTCATGTGTTTTTGAGCCATCTACATTTGTTCTTCAGAAAAATGCCTATTCATATCTTTAGCTCATTTTATAATTGGGTTGTTTGTTCTTTTGTTGTTGAGTTGTTAGATTTATTTGTATATACAGAAAATCATACTTTTGATATGTGATTCCAAGCATTTTCTCCCATTGAGTTGGATGACTCTTCACCTTTTTGACAAAGTCTTTTGAGTTGCAGAAGCATTTGATTTTGAGGAGTTTCCATTTATCTATTTTTTCTTTTGTTGCTTGAGCTTTGGGTGTAAAGTTTAGGAAGCTACCTCCTATTACTAGATCTTGAAGATGTTTCCCTATGTTTTTTCTAGAAGCTTTATGGTGCTAGCTCTTTTATTTAGGTGTTTGATCCACTTTGAGTCAATTTTTGTGTAGGGTGTAAGATAGGGGTCCTCTTTCATTTTTTTGGTGATTGATATCCAGTTTTTCCATGCCCAGTTATTGAAAAGACTATTTTGTCCCAGTTCAGAGGATTTGGGGGCCTTGTGAAAAGTCAGTTGACCATAGAGTTGGCGGTCTATTTCTGCACTTTAGATTTGATTCCATTGGTCAATACATCTATCTTTGCACCAGTACCATGTTGTTTTGACCATATGGCTTTATAATAGGTTTTAAAGCATCAGAGATGCTTTTAGCTATTTGGGGTCTCTTTCCCTTCCAGATGAATTTGGTACTCAGCTTTTCCAAATCTTCAAAGCAGGTTGTTGGAATTTTGATTGGTACTGTGTTGAATCTGTAGATCAATTTGGGGAAAACTGACATCTTAACTATATTTAGCCTTCTTATCCATGAGCAAGGAATGTCTTTCCACCTACTTAGATCTCCTTTGATTTATTTTAGCAATGTTATGTAGTTTTCTGGGTACAAGTCCTTTATGTCCCTAGTTAAGTTCATTCCTAAGTACTTGATTGTTTTAGTTGCTATTTTGAATGGAATTTTTTCCTTGAGCAACTCTTCAGATAGGTCATTGCTTGTGTATAGAAATGTTACTGATTTTTGCACGTTAATTTATATCCCATTGCCTTGCTGAATTTGTTTATTAGTTCAAGTAACTTTGCTGTAGATTTCTCAGAATCTTCCAAGTACAGTATCATATCATCTGCGAATAATGAGAGTTGTACTTCTGCCTTTCCAATTTGGATGCCTTTTATTTCTTTGTCCTGCCTGATTGCTCTAGCTAAAACTTCTAGTACTATGTTGAATAATAGTGGTGACAGTGGGCATCCTTGTCTTGTTCCTATCTTAGGGGGAAAGCTTTCAGTCTCTCTCCATTGAATCTGATGCTGGCTATTGGTTTGTCATATATTCCCTTTATCATATTGAGGTAATTGCCTTTGATTCCTATCTTTTGGAGTGTTTTTATTAGAAAAAGATGCTGAATTTTGTTGAATGCTTTTTCACCATCAATCGAGATGATCATATGATTTTTCCCTTTTTATTTGTCAATGTACTGATATACATTAATTGATTTCCTCGTGTTGAACCATCATTGCATTTCTGGTATAAACTCTAGTTGGTCATGATGTATAATTCTTTTAATGTGTTGTTGGATTCAATTGCTAATATTTTGTTGAGAATTTTTGCATATATGTTCATTAGGTACATTGGCCTGTAGCTTTCCTTTCTTATAGCATCTTTACCTCATTTTGGTATGAAAATGATATTAGCTTCATAAAATGAGTTAGGTAGAGTTCTCTTTCCTCAATTTTTTGGAAAAGTTTGAGCAGGATCAGTGTTCATTCTTTTTTGGAATGTTTGATAAAATTCCCCTGTGAAGCCATCTGGCTCTGGGCTTTTCTTTGTAGGAAGAATTGTGATGACTGATTGAATCTCTTTACTTGTGGCTGGTTTGTTGAGATCTTCTATTTCTTCCTGAGTCAGTGTAGCTTATTTGTGTGTCTCCAGGAATTTGTCCATTTCATCTAAGTTGTCTAGTTTGTTGATGTATAGTTGATCAGAGTATCCTCTTATGACTTCTTTTATTTCTTCAGGGTCTGTGGTAATGCACCCCTTCTCATTTCTGATTTTGTTTAATTGCATCCTCTCTCTTTTTTTCTTTGTCACTCTTGCTAGTGGCCCATCAATTTCATTGATTTTCTCAAAGAACCAACTTTTAGTTTTATTGATTCTTTCTATTATTCTTTTGCTCTCCTATTCATTTACCTCTGTTATTTCTCTACTTCTATTTGCTTTGTGGTTAGTTTGCTGTTCTTTCTCAAGTTCCTCCAGGTGTGCAGTTAAGTCCTTGATTTTTGCTTTCTTGTTTTTTAATATAGGCATTTAGGGCAATGATCTTTCCCTCTCAGCACAGCCTTTGCTGCATACCATAAGTTCTGATAAGTTGTATTCTCATTTTCATTCATCTCCAGATAGCTACTGATTTCTCTAGCAATTTCTTCTTTGACCCAGTGGTTGTTTAAGAGTGAATTATTTAATCTCCATATATTTGTGAATGTTCTTGTTCTTTGATGGTTATTGAGATCCACCTTCTTCCCATCATGATCACAGGAAGTACTTTGATAATTTCAATATTTTTAAATTTATAAAGACCTATTTTGTGCCCCAGCACATGATCTAGCCTGGAGAATGTTCCATGAGCACTAAAGAAGAATGTATATCCTTTTGCTTTGGAGTTCAATGACCTATATATGTCTGTTAGGTCTAATTCATTTATCAAGTTAATTAACTTCTCTATTTCCTTGTTGATCTGTCTGGCTGTTCTATCTGTGGAGGAGAATGGTGTATTGAAGTCTCCTGCTATTATTATTGAAACATTTATCGCTCCCTTCAGTTTTGCCAATATCTGTCTCATGTACTTTGGGGCTCCTTAACTGAGAGCATAAGCATTTATGAGTGTTATATCTTCTTGGAGAATTGACCCTTTACTTAGTAGTGTAAGTAAATACTTAGTATATAGTGTCCTTCTTTGTGTCTTATGATGTCTTTACATTTAAGGTCTATTTTGTCTGATATTAGTATAGCTACTCCTGGTTTCTTTTGGTTAAAACTTGCATGGAAAATCTTTTTTCCTTCCTTTCACTTTCAATCAATTTATATTCTTGCATCTAAGATGAGTCTCTTGTAAGCAGCATATAGCTGGATTTTGTTCTTAATCGATTCTGCTAATCTATCTTTTTATTGGTAAATTTAGTCCATTAACATTCAAAGATATTACTAAAAGGCATTTCTTGAATCCACCATCTGGTCTTTTTCATTTTATTTGTCAGATCTATATATTCTTTTCTCTTTTTCTCTTTGTATTCTTTAAATTACCCATAGTGGTACTCTTCAATCTGTGCCCTTCTCCAGACCTCTCTCTCCTGTTTTTTTGTATTTCAACTGGCAGAACTCCTTTTAGTATTTCTTGTAGGGCCAGTTTCTTGTTGACAAATTCTTTCAGGACTACTTTGTCTGTGAAAACTTTAATCTCACCCTCAGTTTGAAGGACAATTTGGCTGGATACAGAACTTTTGGCTGGAAGTCTTTCTCTTTCAGGATCTTGAATATATTATACCACTGCCTTCTCACTTCCAGGATACCAGTTGAGTAGTCTGAACTTAGTCTTATTTGGTTTCCCTTGTATATAGTAGATTGTTTTTCTCTTTCCACTTTCAGGATTTTCTGCTTCTCTTCATCATTTGACAGATTGGTTAGTATATGCCTTGGGGAAGGCCTATTTGGATTTATTCTGTTTGCAATTCTTTGGACTTCTTTGACTTGTATGTTTATGTCCTTTATGAGGGTTGGGAAATTTCCCCCCATTTATATCATCAACTACTCTTCCTAGCCCTTTACTCTTCTCTTCTCCTTCTGATAGGACACCAGTGATTCTTATATTTGTGTGCTTTGTTTTGTCTATCATTTCCCTGAGATCTAATTCAAATTTTTCCATCTTTTTTGCCATTTGCTGTTTTGAGTCTTCAAAGTCAGTTATCCTGCCCTTTATATCATTTATTCTTTCTTCTGTCTCTTCAAATCTGGTGTTGTGTGCCTCTGGTATGTTTTTTATTTCATCAACAGAGTTTTTAGTATCTCTGTGTTTTCCACTATTTTTCTATTTATTCATTCAAATTCCTCTTTATGCTCTTCTACTATCTTCTTGATATCCTTTATGTCATTTGCTATCCCACTTATTTTATTAAGTAGAGTTGTATGAACATCTTTGATTTGTTGTTCCAATGTCTGGTGTTTTAGTTTGGTCATTAGGCAGAGCTGTATCTGTCTGCATTGTGATATGCTTGTGCTCTTCTGCTGTCTTCATGGCATGTAAATGTCTTGATTGATTTACATTGGGAGTTGATTTCTCCCAGCAGTCTCCCTATGTGCAAGATGGTTGCACACAGGGAGCAGGGCATGGGGTGGGGCACTCAGTTTGGTGATTTGCATCAGGGCAGATATAGATGCAGGTTGGGGAAGTTACGCTGATACTTGCGAATGTGGGCCCTGAGCAGCCAGGTATGATGTAGCTGTGCAGGTGCACTGGCCTGGGGCATAATACTGTTTTGTGCTGGTCTAAGGCACAGGGCCCTTTGTGTGCATGCTTAGAGCTGTGGCAGCAGCTTGGCATTATGCCTTTGTGGATTGGGGGCAGATGTAACCCAGCTGGGAAGTGTGGCTAAGGCCGTGCCCATGTGTGGTTCTAGGACTTTTGTAAAGTGTTGTTCCCAGAACTGAATGATGTGATTGGGGGCCCATGCGCATGAGTGAGCCTACAAGTGCTGTAAACTGATGCATTGAGCTCAGTGGGGTGGGGTGTGTGTGAGGCCGTGTGACAAATGGGCAGGGGGTCAGGGGTAGTCCGGGTATGGAGTTTAGTGCCCACAACCTTTATGCACTGGCAACAGCCTGCAGGGATCAGAGAGAGGGAGGTAGTGCTTGGGAGGTGTGCAGGAGAGGTGAGTCGGGCTGCACTTGGGGTGGGGGTGTGGGGCAGGTACATGCACTGGGGGCTAGTGGTGTGTGGGCACCTGGAGTGTGGGGAATGGGAGCGGGTGGTGGGGTTCAAGTGTGTGGGATGTGGGTGAGTTGTTGGTCACAGGGCTGCTCTGATGAGGGTAGCACACTCAAGGAACATGGCCTGGCTTACTTCCTAGTCCCTGGCTCCTATCTGTGCACTCCCATGGGCTCCACACCTCCACACCAGGCTCCAGCTTTCTGCCTCTCTGTTCCTTAGCTTCTGCAACTAGAGCTGCCCCACGTGGTGCAAAAGGCTTTCCCAGGTCAGTTGCACTCCCAGATTGCCACCTCAGTAGCCCTCCTGCCCGTTCTCTAACTTTTCTGTGGAGCAGGGCTAATCTTGAGCTACTCAATTAGGCCATCTTCCCAGAAGTTCCAAGAACATATTTTTTAAAACAATTTCCATCTTGTAAGATTGACATTAAAAACCTGACATCCAGGTACCTTGCTATTTATTGCTGCTATACCAAAACACCACATTAAAATTAGAATAATAGAGACAAAGCTAGGTAAGCCCAAACCTATCCAATAGAAAGGGAGCACTTCCTTCTAATTATGTAAACCAGATCTACTATCATCACCCTTCTAGCTGAGAGCTTTGGAAGGACTATCTGGGAGTGGAAAAGAAACTAAATGAAATAGACGAAGGCTAATGATTGTCTCTGGGGAACAAGGGGTTTTCAAAAGTACTAATTCAGGTGGTAGAAATCCAAGGCAATACCCTATATGTAGAATTTATCCTCTTGAATTTCCTAACATGCTAAAAGTATGATAGCCCTTTAACTGTTTCTCTATCAAATTTAGAATGCATTGATATTATCAATATCATTTTCATTTATTTTCTATAATTGTAAGAGGCAAATATGGAATTGTTTTGGGAGGAAGGGTTATCAAATGGTATTTTGGATTAGGTATCCTGAAGTGCTATAATTCTGCTGCAAATTGCAGTCTTTCTTCCTCCCAATTGAATAAAAATGGTCAAATTGAAATCCACGTATCTCTTTGAGAAAGTGCTGAAACTGGAAGTGGAACTTTCTGGTGAGTTTAACTATAGCACCTGGTTTATGGTAAACGCACAAGAGGCCACTCCTTTCCCTAATCCCAAACTCTCATCCAAAGCCTCCAGCCCCACTCTACCCTCTGTCTCAGAACACAAGAGAACAGAGAGAGGGCAAGAAAGTGACTGTCCTATGTACTGTCTTTCAAATACAGAGATCCAATGTCTTGGGAAATGATGCCCAACAAATATTTCAGAATTTGGTCAATAAAATTATCTTCTCTTCTTGGTTTAGAAAGGAAGGAAGTGAAAAAAGGATTCCAAGGTCCCTCCCTACCTCTACTATTGCCCCTCTTCAACCCTTCACAAATAAGGAATATGAAACAGATGTGAGACACCTCAATTTACTCCCCTTCTCCTGCTTTTCTATCACTTCTACCAGTGAAAAAGAAATTAGGTTGGTGTCAACACCACTAATGCAAACCATGTCAGGCAGTAAGATAAAAGTTTTGAAATATTTTACATAAAAATAAGCATGGAGGAATAATTTCTCATGCTGCATGTTAATACTTTATGTACTTTGGGAAACTGTGAGAAAGCCACTCTCAGGGAGACAATGCTATTTTAAGGTTCCAGTCCTAATACTGAATGTGATTAATAAGCAATGGGAAATTGAGTTTAAACAAAGTGCATTGTGTATTATTGTGTATTAAAAATGAGGCCTACACATATACCATGGAAATGGGCTTTAAATGAGACAGTTACCACCAACTAAATTTGTAAATGAGTTATTACCACCAATTTGAAGCATTTAAAATGCTCTTATGGTTATGTTCCTTAGTTTTAAAAGGTATATTAGGAATGTAAAAATATTTTCAAGCAACATGGCCATGACCAAAAGGTGGTATGGAATTTTAGTTCTATTTTGTGCATACATTCATGAAGGAAACTTTTGATTACAAAACTGGCCCAGGGCAGAACAGAGAAGTGGGAAAAAATTAGGTTTGGGAGTGTTCTAGTTTACTAAGGTGCTCAAAACAGATACCAGGAAATGCATTGGCTTTTACAATTGGAATTTATTAGCTTACAAGCTTACATTTCTGAGGCTGAGAAAATGTCAAAATCAAGGCATCATCAAGACAATACCTTCTTCCTGAAAACCCAGTTGCCAGAAATCCTGGACCCCTCTGTCCAGGCACATACATGGTGGCATCAGCTGATCTCTCCCTTCTCTTTCCAGTTTTTCTGCTTCCAACTTTTTGCTTTCATGGCCTTCTCTCTATTTGCTGGAATTTCATTCTCTTATAAAAGACTCCAGTAAGAGGATTAAGACCCACCCTGAATGAGGTGGGTCACATCTCAAGTTTAGATCCCAGTCATCAAAATATCCTATTCACCACAAGACCCTACTGACAGGAATAGATTAAGAAAATACCTTTCTGGGATACATAAGCTTCAAGACATCACAGGGAGGCTTCTGACTTTTCTTTCTGAAAATTTTGTCCTATCTGTGGCTTTGGGCTATTTCCTTTCTTCTCGCTGATCACAGTATGCTCTTGGGAAAATCTATAAAATAAGTCATTTTTAGATAGTTTAGATTTTAGTCCCTTTGTTTTTTTCCCAAGGAGGATTTTCATGACTTTTGAGATTTTTGGCTTTGTTGTTTATTAAACACCTTTAAGCACCAATAAGCACATGGGGGAGACTTGCTTAAAAAGAAGGACCTTTTTACTACCCAAGATATTAAAACAAGCAGCGAGCTCTATACTTCAACTATTTTAGTCCTGCTGGGAGAATCAAAGTATTTTCATGTTGTAGCTCAAAGCAACAATACATTGCCTCAGAGTGATGAGCTATTATCTTCCTATTTTATATCTTTATTTGAGCAATAATAAATAGGTGAAACCCTAACAGAGCAGCTCTTTCAATGGCAGTAAATATAGCATTTACTCTTGAATACCTCTGGCAGATTATTGTATTCAGAGTTCAGGGGGGTTGAGAGCCAGAAGGGGACAAACTGCAATGTCATGGGTCATGGATGGGTTCAACTATAATCCATTTTCTTATTCCTAATGAGGTGGATTCCCACAAAAATATGTTTAGACAAAAGTGCTGGGATAAATGGGTCTGTGTAATCTCATCTTGATAGTGATTTTTATCATCCTCAATCATCAAGGATGCACCCAGAAACAGGAAATTTGTCCTCCTTTATTTCGCTAAATTCTAACATATATTTAGGTTACTAGGTTCCATGAGCTAGATGACAAATGATTGCTTGTATTCAGTCTATGCAGCCCAAATGATTTATGTTTTCTGGGTGCAGTTGTTCAAATTGATCCTAATCACTGAAACCACTAAATCAGCAAACGCTGGTCGTAAATTAGGAAGCAACCAGTGACATGACGCTGCTTTATAATCCATCGGGCATATCATGGTTTCTGTGATTCTGAGTTCCTAAAGGGGATAAAAATGCACCTTCAGGATGCAGCCAGAACTAAGACCTAAGTCTTGGGAAATATTTTGTAAATGCTTTAGGGAATCAGTTTCCAACCTAGTACCCCCATTATGACATGCCTATCCAGGCAACATACTGGACACATCGTATTATCTGACAGCAGATCAGTGGTTAAGAGCATATGCTTTGGGACAATGCTATCTTGACTCAAATCCTTTTTCATCTAGTTACTAGGTCTGCTTATTGGTTAGGGTAACAAAGCTGCTATAATAGATAAACCCCACAATCTCGGTGTTGTAATACAAAAACAGTTTATTGCTGTTTATGAAAATTTATGAAAAGACCAAAACAAAGGCTTCTGAGTGTTTAGTAGCTGTCCTCCAAATGGAGTTTCAAGGATCAATGCTCGTACCTTCTTGAGATTCTGCCATCTTCAAAGATGGTTTCCAGTGCTTAAAGTAGAAGGAATAAAAAGCATGGAGTATTGAGCATGAACTATTATTAGGAATCGGACCTGGAAGGGACACTCATAACTCCTCTCATAGTTCATAGGCTAGAACTCAATAACATGGTCACAATCAAGTGGGAAAGAAGAATGGGAAATCTAACCTTCATGTGTTTCCAGGAAGTAAAAATAATTTGGGTAAGGAGGTAACAAGGCTCTGTTAGTCTGTGTGACCTGAACATTCATCTATGGATGGAGTTTAAAATGGGAGGATCTTATCACTGTGTCCTGCAAATAGCAGTAGGAGCTAGTGCAATTAATAATATCATTTTACTGAACATTTATTTTGTGATGAGAAAGGCTGTATTAATTGCCATTTTCTGACTATTAAACATCAAACTTACCATTCAAAATGTATTATTAAAATGAATGAGGGTGCATGGGTGGTTCAGTGCTAGAATGTTCATTTTCCATGCAGGGATTTAAGGAACATAAGAAATCTATAGATAGTAGAGTACCAAAGGACATAAAATCTTACAAATCAAACAGAGCAGGAGGGAGATGAGCTTTAAGACTGACCAAACTAGTACACATTTTCTATGATCCTAAGAAGGCAGATGACTTGAATAAATTTGTTGGAATTTTCCATCTCCTACTTTCAATAGATACTGTGAAGATGCTGTCTAGAACAAATCAAAATGCTTTGTCAGAATTTCTTCCTCCACTTCTAGTTTGCTTTCTGACCTTCGGATATGATATAAAAACTTGAACTTGGTTGCTTTTATCAAGGAAACTAAAATCCTAGACATTTTAAAATTCAAAATTATAATCAGGTCAAGCTTAGTTAATTGAGCCCTTTAGAATGTTTTTATATACAAGAAATTGGGGAATAATTTTGATTAGTGTAAAACAAACCCTGCAATATAATGCTTCAAATGCAAACCAATGCTTTCTTTGGCTACCTGTGAAACTGGTTCATAAATCATGAAGAAATATAGCCACAATCTCCTTCCAACTAGGGCAGAACTCTGCACCTTGATGGTTACTGACCTATTCATATTTTCTTTAGGAAATACTTTCTTTTTTTTATATCAGAAAAGCTTCAATTCTTGGTTCATTTGTATGGATCATTGCATCAATCCTCAAGACAGAGCCTTCAGTGAAATTGATATATTCATGAGCTAGAAATATTTTACCATTCCAAAATAAGTATGGCACAGCCAGAAAAGGTTTGGCTACCCCAAGGTATCAAGATGCAAAACACTGAAGGTAAGTCCACTTTGGCAATTGAGAGAAAAAAGTTCTCAGTGAGGGTACAAAGATGCTAGAACAAATTGCTATTTCTAGAGATGGTGGATAGTATGGTTCTGGGGCAAGACTTGAGAAAATCTTTGTAAAATACATCTGAAACCTAAGTGCCCAATTTAAATAATCCACAGGAGGTTTGAATCATCAGGTACTTCAATTTGTAGAATCATATCAGAGAGCACACCCTTAAATTTTTGAATAGCATTACTAGGTAATTTATGGTAATGGCTGCTACTTAGCTTTTCATCCCTACCTTTCCTCTCTTCCTCCATTGAACTCTAAGCTCCTGCTAAACTGAAGTAATTGCAGCCCCACAGTTCTCTCTTATCCCTAAACTTTTGCATTTGATGTTCCTCTCAGCACAGCTCCATTTCTTCTTTATTCCTGGTCAACTCCTAGTTACCCCTCAGGTCTTAGCTTAGCTGAATACTTTCTCCAAGAATGAGTTATATATTCTTCTTATGTGAACCCACTTTATCTCGTAATTATCTTTACTATAACAATTGTGAGTTGCCTGTATCCTTTTATTAGCTTTTATGTTTCTTGAGTTTGGAAGATAGGTCTAACTTGCCACTGTGTTCCTCTAGTATCTAACAAAATGCCATGTACATGGTAGGTCCTCAATAATTTTGTTGAATGATGAATGACAAAGGGATGTCATCTGCCTTACCATTGCCTTTGAAGGATATCTCGGTCGCTATGCCTTGCTGAGGATATGCTATGCCTCAGACCTATTGCCTTTGTTGCAGCCTAACTCGATATTTCAAATCAAGGTTGAAATCTTCTGAGATCTCCTAAAGGCGACAGATAAATTAGGCTGAAACACCAAGAACAAGATAATGGTTTCGTAGTCATTAACTTAAGGGAAAAGATGATTCTCTGTCCTGTTCCTTGCTTAGAAGTCTTTTGTTTTCTTTAGAAGACATATTTCTCATTTCTTAAAAGCTATTTTTTTCTCACCCCAGTCATGCAGAGCATAAATTATGTTTATAAAAATACACTGAAACTGCTAAGTAAATAGGGAGCCCTACATTATTATCTTCAGTCACCTTTGGAAGTTTTGCATCTGAAAAGCATAGGTTTTAAAATCAAATTATTCTGCATTCCATATTTCTAATTTGTCTACAACAGTATCTGAACCAGCAGGTTTTCCACTAACACCACACTTGTATACAAGATGCTGCCCTGAGCTGCTGTCTAAATAATCCTTCACAGAGAGGAAAGGTTAATTACCAGCTGTCCTAATGATGTGCTGTTATTGATTTAAATGCTCCATATGCTTTGATCATAATTTGTACTACTTTATGCTGCAAAAACTCCCATTTAAAGAAGTGCCATTTCCCTATCAAATATTTCTCTAAAGATCAAAGACCAAGGGTGGGGGGTAGGGTGGCGCAGAAAAGAAAGAAAAAGCACTTGGGAAACCCTCTCATTAGAAACTTTCCCATGGTTTGTGAGTGATCAACACTCCATATGGGAAAAATTAACAGGATTAACCTTGTAATGCTGTCATCTTGTATTTTCATTTTTAAAAAAAGATCATACATATTCAAATTTCAACTTTACAGCTGACAAAATGGAGAAATAAAAAACTAAGTGATTGTTCAGATATGCTCAGTGAATTAAAGTAAAAAACGGGACTATAATTTAGGTCTCCTAAGTTTTTGTTGTGTATCTCTCTTTCTTTCACTCACACACACACACACAGACACACACACACACATACACGTATACAAGAGGGAACTCCAGAGAGCCCTGAAAGAGATAAAGATTGTAAGTACATAGCACATAAATTATATTTTTTGTTGATTGTCAAAATAGACAAACTTGGAGGAATAATTTTGGGAAATTGTTCCATAAACAGACTTTCCCTTCCTTTTTTTTTTAATTAGAAGAAAAATAAAATCAGCTTGAAGAACACCATGAGATATTCAACAGGAAAACTTTTCAAAAAGGATACTGAAGCTCTAGAAGACCCCCTAAATCCATGAATTTTTAATTAAAATCTTTTAAATTAAATTTTTAATTTAAAAATTAAAATGTGGGGTGCTAAGCTGCAAGATCACCTTTTTCTAGAAATTTCTCTAAGATTTGTCATCAGAATGTCTATCAAAATGCCTGGTGATACATCCAGGTAGCATTTTTAACTCTTGGCCTTAAATGTATTTTGTATATTGTAATGATTTGTTTGGAAAGAAGATTTATGGTTCAAATCTACTATTTACTAGTAATTGAGCATGTAGATTATTTAAATACTCTGTTATGTTGGCTACAAATCTTAAAATTACATCCATCATAGGGTTCTCTTTTGCAGCTGCTCCTTTATTTTTTAAGTTTTTATTGTAGTAATATAGATACAATTCAAAATTTCTCATTTTAACTGCTTTCAAGTGTACAATTCAGTGATTAAATTCATTCATGATGTTATGCTACCATCACCAGCATGCATTACCCATACTTTTTTATTACCTCAAAGATTTTTGATGAAACCAGATGAAATATCCTAGAAGCCCCTTGCACAGTGCCTCACGCACAGTAAACACACCAAAGATAGTAACAGGCTCCTGTTGATGTCATTACAGTGTTAATTACCAACAAGAGGGGTTAACAGAATCTCTCAGGGAAGCATTCATGCTACAAGGTTAAGTATAAAGCATTTTCAATTACTCTGCTGTCTCTTTAAACTTACTGCATGGACATAGTCAAGAATTGCCCTCTTTGTAGGTGATCCATCTTAAGACAGTTGTACACTTATTCCATGATGCTGCCATCACTCAAAATATTATTGGAGCATATCATAGGGACCAGGCTATAGTACCAGCTACTAAACTTGGGGAAATAGCCCATCTTACCATGTTCTATAGGTTTTGTATGTTCACATGATATCATGGTGTATTCCTGAGAGTACTGATATCTCCCCACCTCATTTAGAGCAAACTGTTTGCCTTCAATTGCCTTTGGAACTTGAAAATCCTTTGTGAACCAACAAGAATGAGGATCAGTCAGGGAAACAGAGCTTTCGGACCTGGGCAACAAATATTTCTCTCAGTAAATTAACCAACCAATAATTAGTAAATGTTTGGATTTTCCACATTATTTGGAACACTGCTTTCTACTCACCAGCTGACGTCTTCTATGACAATTTAGGAAAAACAAGTACTGAGTCAGGTAGCCTAGTCCTTTGATTCTCTCTCTTGTTTAGCAAGGATAGTAGGTTCTCATTGGGGTCTGGCAGAACATAGTTCACTTCCTCTCAGCCCACCCATCCCTTCCCTAAAGCTATCAATCCTATTTTGTTTTTCTTTCTTTTTTCAAAGTCATTTTCCATACTTTGAGGTTCAGGATTAGAATAAAGTCTTTGAATCAGTCAAGTACTTATGACTGCAGATAAGGAAAACCCATCCAAACTCCATGAAGCCAAAAGGCAACTTAAGAGGAAGCAGGACTATCTCACAAGAAGCAAGGGAAATCCAGTTATAAAGAAGGAAATAGATGCCAGGCTCCCAGGAAGCTAACACCCAGCTTCATCTGTGTACCCATCTTTCATCCAGGCTGGTCCCCTGTGGACTTTTCATTCTTTCCCCTTGGAAGATGGCTTTTTTTCTTCTTCCCTGCCCTTGGTGCCCAGTACTCCCTCAGCTTAATCTCTTCAACTCAAGCAAGCAAAGATGATGACCAGTATCTTAAAATGCCAATTTCAAATTCCTGGGAGAAGGGATCACATTGACCTATTTGGTTCAAATAACTACTTGGCCCAATGACTTCTGTCTGAGGGGGAATAAGTATAACACAAACATCACTCAGCACCTGCCTTGGAGTAGGGGCACAATTTCAGACAGCATAGAACATGGTGTGAACTGGGAAGATGCCTTATATGGTGTCCACAGTCTGGTTCTCTTTTTTGAAAGTATCATTTCAGATCCACATTCTTCCCCCAAAAAGCTTCCTCCCATTTTTATTAACTTAGGGAGAATGTGCAATGGATAATTACTGCCAAACAATGCCAAAGTTATTCATATTTTCAGAAGCAAATGAAGACACCATGGCTAATCTTTGGGAGGCATCCTGCACAGCTAATTGATGCCCATGAATGAATCAATTAAGTTAGAATAAAACTATCTGGACTATCATCTTCTAGACATGCTGAGCTGCCTCTCAACTGTTTTTGCTTTTTTTTTTTTAGACAGTTGTGCTGATGCCATGGAGGGCTTTAAGGACACATTGCTGTCAACTTATGCTTTCTTCACACACATACACAGTCACACACACACTTTTTTTAAGAAGTGGACAAAAACAAAACAGTTGGCTTGTCAGCTAATAATCACTGGGGATCTGACTCTGTTGTTCAATCATTTGTGAATAAATACATTTTGAGGCTCTACTAGCGCGAGAAACTGTGTTTAGATCTGATGCTGCAGGAGTGCACAAAGCATGGCTCCAACCTGTAGAGAGATCACAATTTAGTGGAAGAGCAGGTTAAGTAGACAGGTTATCAAGATGCAGGAAATGAGCTTTAGGATGGGAGAAGGACAGGATGATTTAGGAAAAAAATTGTCCTTAATAAGACAAGAAGGATGTTTTGGAAGTTAAAGGTAGAGAAGAGAATATGGGACAAAAGCATTATTGAGGAAATACATGCATTAAACAAATAGTTATGTACCAGGCTTTGTGTTACACACTGGGAACACAATGGTGAACAATTCACACAGTGTTTGAAGCTTCTTGAGAGGTGAAACTCCAGAGTGATCAAAATATCATAAATAATGATGAGTAACAGAAAGTATAGGGAGGTTGATCTAGTCCTAAGATGGTAATGGTTTATTTTACTTATGCTTATTTAGCCAAAGGAGAAAAAGTGGGAGGAAGAAGAAACACTCAAGAAGGTCATTGTGAATAGCTGAGGGAGCTCCAGGAGAATGTGATGCAAGATGAGGTGGAAAGGTGGGCAGGAACCCAGGCAGGGGCTTCTGGTCAGGCTAGAGATTTTGGTTTGATCCTGTGTGCAATAAGGTACACTGAGGGGGTAGGCAGAGCACAGCCAGATCATGGAGTACATTGCAATGATATGGGAAGAGTAATCCATGACTAATAATCATACTGAGGGCATCCATTCTTTCTACATTTACTAAGTACTTTTTATTTAAGAAACCTGGCCTTTGACTACATTCAATGCCCTCTATGCTGGTTTGAAACTGTTATGTACCCCCAGAAAAGTATGGTCTTCTAATTCTAGTCCAATCTTGTGGGAGCAGATCTACTGTAGGGTGGAACCTCTTGATTAGATTGCTTCCATGGAGAGGTGGCACACTCAATTGTGGGTATAACCTTTTGATTAGATTATTTCCATGAAATTGTGACCTTGCCTATTTTAGGTGGATTTATTAGAGTCCTTAAAAGAGCTGACACAGGAACACATTTTAGGAGAAAGCTCAGACACAGATATTTGGAGAGACACTTGGAGTGCTGATATAGTTGCTTGGAGAGCCATTAGAACCCAAAGCCTAGCAGATGCCACCACATGCCTTCCCATGAGATGCTAAGTAAGCCAGAACCTGGAGAGAGCTGATACAAGAAGCTAAGTGAGGGCTCACTGAAGCTTGGAGAGGATGCCACTGAAATCAGAAACTGGAAGCAATGGAACCAGGAACAAGGACAATCAGACACTTGCCATGTGCCTTCCTAAGTGACAGACATCAGCCTTTCTTCAGAGTCAACGTATCTTTCTCTGGATGCCTTGGTTTGGACATTTTTAAGGCCTTTAAGCTGTAAACTTGTGACTTAATAATTCCCCTTTATGAAAGCTGATCCATTTGTGGTATATGGCATTCCAGCACCTTTAGCAAAATAATATGCCCTCTTCCCACCAAACGAATTCATCTGAACAAATGTAACCTTATGAAAAGCTAGTGACTGAGAAGAATACTCTGTTTATAAATTTCATAAACTAGCTAACCACAGTGATTTGGCTGGATTCTACTGAGAAAAAAAAAAGGAATTTGTAAAGAGACTTTTCATTCCTTTTAATGCCAAGCCTTACCATTGTAATTATGACTCATTTCATAAGATAAAACTTTCCAGAAACTAATATCACATTTGCATTTGTATTAATTATTCTGATTACATGTTATCTTGAAAACACTTCTGCAAAATGGTTGAGCCTTTTCTCCCCTTTATCTCAGATTGTTTTTTAGGAGTCCCGAGACAGTGCCAAATGAACATCATTTCTCAAATAAAATGAATTATTTAAGCGTTATAATCCCTGTTCTTTCCAGTGGCAGAGATTTGTACTCCATGCCAGAATTTTCAAAAAATGTCGAGTTCCACACTTCTGAACATGTTTACGCACAGATTGGAAGGATTACTTGGGGGCATGAAGGTGAAGTAGATGCTCTAGAATAAATGACCTTAAACAAATCCCTCCTAGCCATTGCTGTCCATGATTTATTGTCAGACCACTGCACATACAGACCTATCTGTATTTTAGTTTATGGGCTTCATGAATCTCAAGAAAATGAAACATATTTTTCTTACTTGTAGTTATTTATCTCCACTTGCAGAAACTCACATGGTTGCTGCAATTATCTTGTTTATCTTATTTGTGCAAAGTGCATTTTATTTCCTGAGAACTGGTTGAGAATTCTTTTGAGCTATTATGATATAATACTTGGCCAAGACAGATATCTGAAGATGTTAAGTCTGTGTCCAAAATTATGCTTCTGGAAGAGTCCTCAACCTCTTTGTTTATAAAGGAAGAAACTAAGATCCTAGAATCTTTCATTCAGGCAGTAGCTGATGTAACTATTCTCAACTTTATATGCTGTTTACATACCACTTCCCCAGCATGTAGGAAGTGAATGAATTTCAAAAATAGACGTGAGTTTAAATTTCAGCTTTACCATGAATTGTGTAGACTGGGCTTTTATTTATTTATTTATTTTTTAATTCTTTATTGTATAATATAACATATATACAAAGGAAAGAAAGAAAAAAAGCAATAGTTTTCAAAGTGCTCTTCAACAAGTAGTTACAGGACAGATCCCAGTTTGTCATGGGCTACCATAACATCATCTCAGATGTTTCCTTTTAGCTGCTCAGGAATATAGGAGGCTAGAACGAATAAGTGATATTTTATCATCACAATCAACTTTTTCTTCTTTTTTTGCAAAAATAACATATGCAAAAAAAAGAAACAACAATAAATTTCAAAGCAAAGCACAGTAACTAGTTGTAGAACAAATTTCTACAGTTTGGTATGCATTACAATTCCACAATTTTAGGTTTTTACTTCTAGCTGTTCTGATACTGGAGACTAAAAGGAATATCAATTTAATGATTTAGCATTTATATTATTTGTTAAACTCAACCTTCTTTTTATAACTCCACCATCACTTTTGATCTTTTCTATCCCACTCTTTAGGGGTATTTGGGCTATGACCATTCTAACTTTTTCATGTTGGAAGGGGCTGCCAATAATATGGGGTAGTGAGATGGAACTAGCTGATGTTCTGGAAAGAAGGCTGGGCCCTCTAGGTCTCAGGACTTATCTGATCCAGGGACTCATCTGGAGGTTAGGTTTCTGTAAAGTTACCCTAGTTCGTGGACTTTGTAGAATCTTACATATTGCCCTAGGTGTTTTTTAGGGTTGACTGCAATAATGTCTAACTGAAGCTTACATAAGAGTGACCTACTTGACTAAATTCTTTAACTTCTTTTCTCTAACATGAAGATGTAGTACTTGTTATAAATGTTAGAAACAACCTATGAAAAATGCTTGGCACATAGCTGTTGCTTCCTATGAAACGGAGCTTGAAGGATATTAAGGAATGACAGAGAGAAAGAAAGAAAGAAAGAAAGAAAGAAAGAAAGAAAGAAAGAAAGAAAGAAAGAAAGAAAGAAAGAAAGAAAGAAAGAAAGAAAGAAAGAAAGAAAGAAAGAAAGAAAGAAAGAAAGAAAGAAAGGGAGGAAGGGAGGAAGGGAGGAAAAGAGAGAGAGAGAGAGAGAGAGAAAGAGAGAAAGAAAGAAAGAAAAAG
>PVIY010022093.1:0-41359 GCA_004026745.1 Myrmecophaga tridactyla
AGGGGGCATCGTTCTTGAAAACTTCTGCATGCAATATTCCAGGAAGTACTACTCCCTCAGGGTGGAGGGTAAACCACGATTGCAAATCAACTGGGACATCTGTTAGCTGCTTGCTCAACAGGACTTGTAAAAGAGCTTGTAGAAGAGCTTGCCCAATATTAACCTCATAAATGCCTGCAACTTCTCACTAACGAGGGGGAGCAAGAAAAGCTCTATTCTCAGGCACAGATGTCCCTCTTGCCAGGAGGCAACATCTGTTAGTGTCGTTCTAGTTTGCTAGCTGCTGGAATGCAATATACCAGAAACAGAATGGCTTTTAGAAAGGGGAATTTAATAGGTTGCCAGTTTACAGTTCTAAGGCTGAGAAAATGTCCCAGTTAAAGCAAGTCTATAGAAATGTCCAATCTAAGGCATCCAGGGAAAGATACATTGATTCAAGAAGGCCGATGAAGTTCAGGGTTTCTCTCTCAAGTGAGAAGACACATAGCAAACACAGTCAGGGTTCCTCTCTCATCTAGAAGGGCACATGGCGAACATGGCATCATCTCCTAGCTTCTTCTCCTGGCTTCCTGTTTCATGAAGCTCCCCGGAGGCATTTTCCTTCTTCATCTCCAAAGGTCGCTGGCTGGTGGACTCTGCTTCTCGTGGCTATGTTGTTCTCCTCTGCTCTCTCTGAATCACTCTCTGAATCTCTTTCATTCTCCAAAATGTTTCCTCTTTTATAGAACTCCAGTAAACCAATCAAGACCCACCCAATGGGTGGAGACACATCTCCCCTAATACAGTTTAACAATCACTCTGGATTGGGAGACTTCTCCAGGGAGATAATCTAATTACAGATTCAAACATACAGTATTGAATAGGGATTATTCTGCCATTTTATGAAATGGGATTTTGATTAAAACATGGCTTTTCTAGGGTCCATACGTCCTTTCAAACCAGCACATGTGTTTTAAATTTATTCTAAGAAAAACATTTTAACAATCTATAAGTGAAAACTGAATTTGTATGAATTTTGTGTGTGTATAGCATTATTAACAGACAGAAAAATGGCTTTCTTCATTAATACCATAATACTCTTGGAAATCTTTAGGAATTGCAAATTCATGTGATAGTACACATTACAAATTAATTGTTATATTTCCCAATTTATTATTGAATTACTAAGAGCACAGGAAGTAGCCCCATGAATTGGCTACACTATGGGGAGGTTAGGAGTGCTACAACATACCCTCCTTAACAGATCTTGAAGAAGAAAGCAAAATATCCCAGTTAAAAACAAACAATGAGTTAGATTACTCTATTTGGGTTACATTGCTATTTTAGAATACATTTATATTAGGACGAAAGTAAAAGTAATTAACCAATTAGCATCTTTGAAAATAGAATACCCAATATTATATTTTCCAGAATTCTGAAATAGTATATGCATACATTCCATACAATTAGGTTTCTATTGCAAATCAAGTTGATTGCTTTTTCTAATAAGAAATTGTTTTTGAAAAGGTATATGTATACAAATTCTTGATTGAATATGAAAATATTTCTGCTAAAAACAAAATATATTAACTGGTCCCCAGCCCATGGTTTTTGAGGACTATGAAAAAAGATGTTACAATTGTTCCATTTAGTCATAAAATTGAGTGCTATTTTCAATGAAACAGCTTATAGTAAAATTGTATCTGTAAAGCATCGCCCTAGAAACTGCCACTTAATTATATCTAAAATCTAATCAGGTCACTTATTTGAGGAAAGAGATTGTAGGATTCTATTAAACACTAAACCAAGAAACAATTGAACTCTGAAGTTTATTTATTTTTCCATGTGTATAGGAAGTTATCTGGAAATATTACTTCAATTAGAGTTCTTTGTATTAGTTTTTCTCCCCCTTTCAATATTAAAATAAACATTTTTATATCTGAATAATTTAAAGAAAATTTCCCTAAGCCTGAATAACTGCTATTTTTCTATGGTCTATTTTTGTTGGGTTAAAATTTTTGTTAGGCTCATTATGAGTGAAATATCAATAAGGAGATAAGAGCGCATATAAAACCATCATGTTCCAGACCTGCACAGACTAGATGCAAATTAATCAGGTGTGGAGATAATGCGTCTTCCAATCTTCACATATTATCTCTCCTTCATCACACCTTCAAAAAGCCCTTCAAAGCACCCTCAAATAATTGATGTTTGGGTTTCACTAGGCAAAGGTTTACTTTAAGAAAATCAATGAAAGCCCCCCTTTCATAATTGTTTTATTTTCTTGTCTTCATATGATTAGACTGTGTAGAAAGAGCACTTGAAGCTTGCTTAAAACAGTACTCTCCAAATCCTGTCCCATCAGGTCTGTGGCAGTTCAATCAACATATAAGATAGCATCAAAAATCTATTTCCTGTCCCTGACAAGAGAAGGAAGAGGTCCATAAGATTATTCCTTTCTAAATGGCAAATGCAAATGTAAACCAATTATGCTTTTTCACCTCCACGCAATTATTGGAACTATGGTCAAAGCCAATTTCTTTAATTTTTAATTATGATTGAAAGATAGTGAAAAAGTAAGCCATCAAATGTCTTCAAAGTCACTGAAATGCTCAGATTGTTTTCTGTCAGGTGTTTCATTCATACTAACCTGTTGGAGTTATATTTATTTAAAATTATTTTTCTTCAAATGACCATTAAAAATGAAATCAAAGGTTCCATTAATATTTCACAGTGGTGTATGAACAAAATTGTCAGACAGTTTATCAGGAATAGGAAACATGAAATGCATCAGCTTTACATTCCCTTTTAAGAAAAACACTGAAAATATGGAAACTTTATTACTCTCGTTAGAATACCCAAGGAAGAAAATAACTAAAACCCAAATGCTTAACCAATATTTCTCCTAATAATCTCCATTTATTTTACTTTTTTAAAATTCTTTTCTGAAAATAAAAAGTAACTATTGTGGAAATTCTTTTTTAAGACAAAAACCTAATGGCTAGTTAACATATAGCACTTACTATACATAAAGCATTGTAGTAAATCTTTCAACTCAGTCTCCATGGTTGACACTAATATTATCATTATTTTTAAGATGTGGAAACTAATGTAGAAAGTGTGTGCATGTGTAACTGAAAACCAAACATCCTGGCTCTAGGATGCATAAATTGTAAAGAAAAAGATAGAGGTCACCCAGAATCCCACTCCTCAGAGAACAAACTTAATTCTCATCCATGTATTCACCCCAATGAATTTTCAAATCAAAAAATACAAAATGAAGATGTCAATTTTATTGGTATAATTAGGCAAAAAATAATACTAGTCATTTTTGTTCATTTCTTGAATTGATGCATAGATATTATTTAAGGTATTTTTGTATAAAACACTGGTATGGCAAAAACACTCAGATACTATCCAAGTAAATGTAGCTTTGTTTATTCTTCTAAACTCCCCAAATTCTACTGAAGGCATAGAAAAGTGAGCTGCCAATAAAAGGAAATGGTCTCATTTGATTTAAAACAATCTCCATTTCGTAAATATTCATTCAAATCTATGCTACGCAGAACTGTTTCCCACTTCTTCGGTCTTCTTCTAGCTCCTTTTCCTTTCCAAAGATGGTGATTTTGCAGCAAGAAGTTTCTGTATACTCAAGAAATTGGACAAGGGACTACAGGGCTGTGAACCCTCTGCCCCTCCCCACCTGAGTCCCTTTGCGCAGTCCCCTTCCACTACCACCTACCTTCTCCGAGCCGTGGTTCTGTCCTCATTGACTGGAATAACTTTGTTCTGATCTCTAGACATGGGCAAGATAAGGTGATGGTGCTTGAAGCTCAGCCATCTAGGTAACTTGCCCCTGCAGAGCTTTTGAATCCAGCTGCCACTTCCATTGTCTTCCTAATTCTGCAGGGTCTCTGTCCCTCAGGGAAGCAACAGTTTGAGTCCCAAATTCCACTGTCAGCTCTCTTCATGACGCTTTTTGCAGGAATTGGTAACTTCTGGATCCCTTATAGGATAATCCCACCAATCCATAGAGTTCCATCTGCCACCCTGCACTATGTTGGGTTTCTCTGGAAGGGTGTATAAATTCTCTGGGAAGCAGAAGCAGTATCTCTTCCCTGAGAATTTTGTACCAATCCCAGCTGGTATTACTATAGGTCCTCAATCCCCACTTCACCCTCAGGGATTCATACTTTTGATAGAACTAAGATATTCAAGTCTGTGTTCTATCCTTCAGTTTTATAGACTACATACGTGGGCTCAGCCACAGAATGACTTTGTGTTTTCTTCCCATCATGTAGGAGTTGCTCCAAGTCAGTGGTTCTCAATCTTCAGAGGGCAGGAAAAAATCACCTGGAAGGCTCCTTAAAGCACCTGTTGCTGGACCCCACTCCCAGTGTTTCTAATCCAGCATGCCTGGAGTGGGGCCTTAGAATAGCATTTCTAACAAGTTCCCAGGTTAATGCTGGTGCCGTAACTGAGAAATCAGGATTTAAGGGATGATTTGATTACTGAATCATTATATAGATATTCATTTTTGCTTTCTGGTGTATTGGAGTAGACAGGGAAATTCCTGAAATCTCTAAATTGTAACCTTGCTGCCTTGATCTCTAATAATGAATGTATAGCCCTTATCTTCTGCCCCTGTGATTATAAAATTTATGACTAGCCTTCATTTGTACCGAGTTATCCAGCTTTTTCAACTTTAGAGTCTTGTAATCACTAAAGACAGTCCCTAATGTTTGTTAATGAAGGGTCTTGAGTCAGTCCAGAACTAACCCACCCCAAGTCCAAAGTCCAAAGTTATCTTGATGACCAAGACTGGATCGAACCAAAGTGGGCCCTCCGGACATGCACTGTGGCTTAGACTTTAACCTGCAAGTCACTTAGACATCATTCCACCATTTTCTTATGTATGTTCTGTGACTAAGCATGTAATCAGTCTGTGCATGCTCAATAATCAGATCACATCTAATTACATCATCTGGGGTTATTGTGCTCATTATCCTAAACCCTGCCCATCTTTTCTCCAATAAAACTATCCAAATGACTGCAGTTTGGGGAGACAAATTTGGACCACTAAGCTGCCTGCTCTCCTACTCCGCACCTCAGAGTAAACTCTTTCTCTCTCTAAAACCCGGTGTGCTGGTTTGAAAGGATGTATGTCCCCTAGAAAACCCATGTTTTAATCAAAATTCCATTTCATAAAAGAATAACAATCACTATTCAATACTGTATGTTTGAAACTGTAATCAGATCATCTCCCTGGATGATGTGATTTAGTCAAGAGTGGTTGTTAAACTAGATCAGATGACGACATGTCTCCACCCATTTGGGTGGGTCTTGAGAAGTTTCTGGAGTCCTATAAAAGAGGAAACATTTGGAGAATGGGAGATTCAGAGAGAGCAGAATGACACGAGAAGCAGAGTCCACCAGCCAGTGACCTTTGGAGCTGAAGAAGGAAAAAGCCTTTCAGGGAGCTTCATGAAACAGGAAGCCAGGAGAAGAAGCTAGCAGATGACACCATGTTGGCCATGTGCCCTTCCAGATGAGAGAGGAGCCATGACCATGTTCCCACCATGTGCCTTTCCAGATGACAGAGAAACCCTGACTGTGTTCTCCATGTGCCTTCTCACTTGAGATAGAAATCCTGAACTTCATCAGCCTTCTTGAACTAAGGTATCTTTCCCTGGATGCCTTAGATTGGACATTTCTATAGACTTGCTTTAATTGGGTCACTTTCTCAGCCTTAGAATTATAAACTAGTACCTCATTAAATTCCTCTTTTAAAAAGCCATTCTGTTTCTGGCATATTGCATTCCGGCAGCTAGCAAACTAAAACATCGGGTGTCTCAAAAATTGGTTATTGGGTGCATCAGACAACAGAATCCACAGCTTTTGTCTGTTAACAGTGTTGCCTCACTTAGAGCATCACTGCTCAGAGAGTCACTGCTCTGGGCCTTACTACTCAAAGTGTGGTCCATGGACGAGCAGCTGCAGCAACACTGAGGCACATTTTAGAATACAGAATCTCAGGACCCACCCAGATGTACAGAATCAGAATCTGCATTTAAACAAGCTCCTCAAGTGGCTTGAATGAATACTAAACTTTGAGGAGCACTGCTCTAAGTGAAAGCTTCCTGCTTCCATAGATGATATAGATACAGAAATAGATATAGATACAGATACAGATATAGATAAACAGATACAGATATATGACATACATACTTTATTTTGTAACAATTAATAAACTATCATATCTGTTCAAGTATATACCAGTCCTCATTCATAATCCATATATACTAATGTTAATACTGATCAAAATTTTATTTACTTGTTTGTTCAATCAGTACAGATGAGAGTGGGGATTTTTTCTTTCAAAGAACTATCCCTAAGATTAATCACATCTATTATTTTTGTTTCTATGATTTAACTTGCTTTTCTATGATTTAATTTGTTTTTTTCTGCTTTCATCTTTATTATTTCTCTTCTGGTTTCCTTGGGTTTGTTTTGGTGTGATATTTCTAATTTACTTAATATTAATTACATAGTACTCTTTTTTGTTTGCTTGACATATCTTGTCCTAGTAACTTTTAAACATTCTGTGTTATTTGTTTTAGGTATGGTCAAAGCATTGTAAGCAACTGGTGATTAGGTATTATTTAATTGATCAAACTTGAGGCTTTTTAAAAACTTATTATGGGTTTTCAGCCCATTTGCATTTATTATCAATCATAAAAAGTTGTGTATGGGGCGGGCCACGGTGGCTCAACAGGCAAGAATGCTTGCCTACCATGCCCGAGGACCCGGGTTCGATTCCTGGTGCCTGCCCATGTTAAAAAAAAAAAAAAGTTGTGTATTATGTGGTCATCTTGTTTATTACTGTTTTTTTACTTGAGTTTTCTTTATTCCTTTTTTTGTTTATTCCTTTTTTCTAAATGGAATAAATTTAGTTTCTTTTCCTTTATTTGAAAATTGTGAATATTTATTAGAATTCTAATACTTATTACTTTACATTTTTAAAAAACTTTACTTGACTCTGTCACTGTTAATAATGTAGTCATATCTTAATTTGCATCAAAGAAGAAAATTAGCTTGTCTTTATTTCCAATTACTTCTTGATTTTTGTTGTATAGTTGAACATTTTAGAGAATGTTTCAACTTATTTTTAGAATTAAAATTGAAAATTATAAAAATTATAATTATAGATGTTAAAAATAAACATTAATTAATATAGATGAACAGATCTAACCAAAATTATGATATAATAAAATGGGAGGATGTAGATACGAGAGCCAGAAATGCCTGTTATAGGGACAATGGGGTTGTGGGGAAAGAGAGCTAAATTTATATCTTCTCTAGCAAAAAAAT
Organism: Myrmecophaga tridactyla; assembly: GCA_004026745.1. Lineage (NCBI taxonomy): Eukaryota > Metazoa > Chordata > Mammalia > Pilosa > Myrmecophagidae > Myrmecophaga > Myrmecophaga tridactyla. The sequence goes on from PVIY010022093.1 coordinate 7,351, forward strand.
CAATAGGTAATTCCTGAAACTAAAAAAAGTCAAACAGTAGAACTGTCAATGCAAATATAATATTTAGAGATGTAAGCTCAAACACCATAAAAAATCAACTTAAAAATATAAAGGGTAAAAAAATATATATAAAGGGAGAACAAGAAATGGGAGAAAACATCTGCATTTCATGAGAAGAACTTATAGGACAATTTGATACTTTAAACTGTATGCATGTATGAGTTAATTTTACAAAATAAAATTTAACTTAAAAAAATAATAAATTCCACAAGTTATTATAGAATGGGTATTACCTTCATTGCATTTTCTTTTAGAGAGCCCATTGTAATAAATAAAATGCTTTCTAAAATTTGTTTGTTTTATAATAAATTTTTATTTTAAGAATACTCCTCACTGTTTCTTGAGTGTTATGTTAATGTTCTTTTTACATTGGCAAATATTTCATATGCATCATCTTGCTGTTTATGTGTCTGTCTGCTTACTCACTCTTGAACAGAAATTTTTCCAAGCCTGGGATTAGGCCAGAAGCAGGGTGACTGGGTTTCCTTTATTCCTCTCATCTTCCACTTTGTTGTCGTAGAATTCTCTCAACAGATGTAAGCCAAAATTTAGGCCAATATAAATTTCTATCATTGTTTCAATAATTTTGTGGTCTGTGGGAAAGGGTAAAAACACAGGTCCTGGAAATTCCCAGCACTGGAACCTGTATTCCATACTTTCTTCTCTAGAGAAACCACCATATTTGAAATTTCTTTTGATTTGGTTCAATTGTCACACTTTATATAGTATCAGTTGTGCTTCTGATTGGCACCTTTCCTGATTCTCCAATCTACCTTAATAGAAGGAAACCTCCATCTGCTATTGGATTTCTGCTTGTGGTGTTCAGAGTGAAGAACTCAGGGTTTACTACTAGTATTTTTATGCTGTTGGATTTGTAGAGAAAGGAATTAATTCCCCAACCTTGCTTCTAGACGTCACTTAATTAAGTCATGCTCAATAATTTCAGTACAGAGATGCAGTAAACAGGAGTTGCTAATTAATCCTCTCAGACTTCCTTTGATCAAGGAGGATCTGAACCCTTTCTAACAAAAATCATTTGCTTAATCATACAATAGTCCAAAAAGCACTGTTGTTGTGTGACAGAGTTAATAAAAATTATTAACATATGACAATTCAAAATATGGCCCAGCCCTCCCCTGGCTTCTGGAGCCATACATTCTTACATTTGGGGTCAGCACCTGGGTTTACCTTTATTGTGTATAGTCTAGATAAGACAGTGAAGTGAAGAGTAAATGAAACAAGAAAGATAAAAATAAAAGTTGATAAATCTCTCTAAGAGAAAAAAAAGTACGGATAAAGAGAAGAACCACATGACTTGGGTTCTAAGGAAGCTTCTGGGATTAGGATTTGGGAGTATAGAAGAATGTTTTGAGAAAAGACTGGCAACCGCAGGAAATATATAAAGTGGGCAGTAAGTGGGGGGGAGGGGAGAATTAATATTAATAATTATAGCAGGTTAAATTGTGGTACCCAAAATGTTTTCCAGATTCTAATCCCCAGAACCTATACGTGTTACCTTATGTGGACAAAGGGTCTGTTCTAGTTTGCTAGCTGCGGGAATGCAATATACCAGAAATGGAATGGCTTTCAAAAAGGGGAACTTAATGAGTGGCTATTTTACAATTCTAAGGCCAAGAAAATGTCCCAATTACAACAAGTCTATAGAAATGTCCAATCAAAGGCATCCAGGGAAAGGTACCTTGGTTGAAGAAGGCAATGAAGTTCAGGGTTTCTCTCTCAAGTGGAAGGGCACATGACGAACACACGTCATCTGCTAGCTTTCTCTCCTGACTTACTGTTTCATGAAGCTCCAGAGAGGCATTTTCCTTCTTCATCTCCAATGGTTGCTAGCTGGTGGACTCTGCTTCTCATGACTATGACGTTTTGCTCTGCTCCCTCTGAATCTCTCACTCTCCAAAATGTTTCCTTTTTTATAGAGCTCCAGTAAACTAATCAAGACCCACACAAAGGGGTGGAGACATGTCTCTCCCTAATCCAGTTTAACAACCACTCTTGACTAAATCACATCTCCAGGGAGATGATCTGATTAGTTTCAAACATACAATACTGAATAGGGATTAGATTAAAACATGGCTTTCCAAGGGTACATACATCATTTTAAACCAGCACAGGGTCTTGCAGATATAATTAAATTAAGGACTTGAAATGTGGAGCTTACCCTGGGTTGTACTAGTGAGTTCTAATGATGCCTTAATTTGTATGAAAGTTTATCTATACTTATACACTGATATTATATCAAAACAACTTTTGGGAAACAAAAATATTTTTGCCACCTGGGATCTCCACTGTTGAAGTAGTTAGTTAAAGCCTGTATTTTCAACCACTGAGCCTTGCAGTGTCCCCTAGTCTGGGCAGCATTCCCTTGTCCTCTTGACCAGTTAACCCTTAGGAAAGGAGTTCACTGAGGCTTCCTCTGACCCCTCTTGTACACCATGTTCTTTCCCTATGTAATCATTTTTAGAATTGTCTAACCTACTTCTCAGGGAAATTCTTGAGAATAAATGGAGATCTTGTTGATAATTGCACAAGTACAAAAGACTTAAAGCTAATTGTCCTGGGTGAACTGGGACATTTGGACACACTAGTTGTTTATTTAGTGGGTAGAATATTTCAATCCTGTCTTCCCTTAGAAACTGTAAGTTTTGGAGGGCAGAGACCTCATTTTTTCCTGTTCTTCATTTTATTCCTAATTCCCAATTCTTTGGTACTCAGGTGAAACCCAACAAATACTTTCCAAATGAGTAAATCCACCTTCATAATACAAGCTAAAGTGTTTATTTTATATGACAATGAGAGGCATGGCTGATAATCTTATAGTACTCTTTTAAGATTCTTTAATATTCCTAAGTAACTCTCCTTGAGAAATTACTTAAATTGTTCAAAATGACCTAGGCCAAAGTATGATGAACACATCCAAATCATATTAGCCCCAGTTCGCCTGGGGCTATTTTACAACGAGACAGGCATTTCTTTGCTTGGGCCCAGCACAGCCAGAAATACTTGCTACAGCAAAAGAATCTTTCATCTCATCTAAATTGATCTGGTTCCTGGAACCACAGGCTGAGTCAACTCTAGTACATAGTCCAATTTATTACTGCACTATACACTGAAAACAAAATTCTGTAAAACATTAAAACACAATTTTTACTTCTAGAAAAAAAATTAATGTTTGCAAGGCCATGGAAATTATTTATATCCTATGATGTCGCTAAGAGCTAAAGCTGTAGCATGACCCCTAGTAAATTGGTACATAATTGTAAGGTCCTAGACTGTAAAAGTCAGTCCTTCCACAGAACCCTAACTGTGCTTTGTGATCTTCAGAGGTCATACTCCAGTTCTGTTTTTTAATAAAAACAGATGATATCCAAGTTTTACTTCAAAAGGCCCTTACTACTTACCAAATTATGACTCAGTAACAGAAACAGGTTGAATTTGTTTCTTATTAACTAACTTGCAAAGGTTAGCCTTTTTTACTTGTATAAGCTGCTTGAAAGCATAATGGGTACCAGATAGCTATAAAGATCGTCCTGACTCTAAGCATGTAATTGGACCATTAATAAGAGCAAAGTGCCAGTGTGCACTTTTCCTGAGGAAATATGATAAAGGTGGCACAGAATATCTGGCATCCTTACAGCCCCATTATCGGGGCCAGAAAAATCTTGGCTGAATTGAAGCAGAAAAACAATTTACCACATCACCAGTTGAAACAGGATGTTCCAGCTCATCCAAAGTCTACTTACTGTATATTTGACTCTCTCCTCCAAGAGGCTTAGCGATCGTTCATGGTCAGATAACTAGTTATCCAAAGACAGACCAGCAGGCACAATGCAGGGAAGGTAGATGCTTGTACTGATTTTAACTCCAGCCTATCATGGTTGGACTACTCAAGCTCTAAGGGAATAAAAAGATAAGGAATAAGCTCTATGGACCAGAAGTTAAGTTCATACTTTAAAAGAGAGAAAGCCCAAGGCATGAAAAATTCTAATTAAATAAAGGTTGCTCTCTTTATATCTCTCACTAACTCAAAATCTCTCTGATGATTTTGGAAGGGAAATATCTGTTTTCTGGAAATTTAACATGTTAAAGTTTCTATAGCACATACCACAGGGGTATTTTTCTTTAAAAATATCTGTCTATGATTTTATTAATTTCAAAACATTTTACCTGGGTGTTGGATAATGTACTTAATCCTAATAGAACTAAAAGAATGCTAGAAATTAAACGTTGAAACAAAGGAAGTAGAATCAAAACACCTGGTCTTTACTTGAAAGGCTTTCTGAAGAGGTTGATCAATGGAAAGATATTCAAGTATGGAAATCAATCCAGCTGTCAGGAGAGTTTCACCCTTGTCCTTTAGAAAAGGTTAATAAGAATTTATTATTAATGGGCCTGAACTTACGGTTCCAAATGAAATGTGAGTAATAGTAGTAAGCTGGGTGCATCATTTGTGAAGTAAAGTGATGGCACAGTTTATTTCCAGGACAGCAAATAACTATTACCTCATCCTAGTGCAACACAGAAGTGAGAAACACTTTCTTTACAATGTGTAATGTAGTCAAACCATAGTTTCTCAAAGATATCCCTGCATCACTCCGTGTCTCTACATTACTGATGGTCATCTAGAGGCATGGAAGGCCATAAGCAGCATCTAAGACCTTCTCCCACCACGCAAAGTACAACCACTTTGATGTACCATGGCCAGATGATAAACCAAACTTTACAGTCTGGCTTTATTACAAACAACTCAGCTTATTTTTACTAACAAATTCTATTTTACTGAATATTCTTTATTAACACTACTATTTATAGAATAAAAAGAGTATTTACTGCTGATATCTAATCTTCTGTTACTTCGTTCCTATCCAGATCACATACTTTTAAAACCACATTATCCTAGTGTCATCATATATGATATAAGATTCTTAAGTACTTAAATTACCTAACTGTTATATTGCTGTTCATCACTTTTTTGGAAAGTGATCAATATGATGGGTGATTTAAGTGATTTCAGATCAAAGATTTGCTGAATGTGAATTTATCTCCTCTTTCTTCCTCTGACTATACTTTTGCAGTTATTCATCACCATTGAAACAGAGGCAATAAAATTCCATGAGAGAAGCAAAGAGTCTCTGAAAGTTACAAATTAAGTAACAAGCTCTTGCAAGCTTATGAGCATCCTCTATTTAGAGAATTAACATCCACTAATAATAAGCTATATATTTTCTTGCTGAACTGCTTTACAACTAAGGGAAAAATATTTAGAAAACAGCTTTTCTTAAATTAAAGATAAAACTTCTTAGGACAGAAAACATGAGTGATTAATCTATTTTAACTTGATTCTGAAGAAAATCAGCAAAGGATGAAAGTATTCATGTAAAGAAAAATGGATTTAGCTAGTAATATATATCTTTTGCCTTTGCAACATGTAACAATTTCCAAAAAATAGATGTATAAATTTTAAAATATTAATTTTCCATTGTGTACAGAATTAAAAAATAAGGTTTTCACTTTTGATTAGTCAAAAAGTCACGGGAAAATAAGTATAATCCTCAAAGCAACAACATAACTGCCTGCTGCTATTTATAAATAGGGCCTGCAAATTCACATAGGCTTTGGTAAAATAGAGCCTCTTCAGGCTGGCCTGATACCCTGCTCTGATCTATATTGCCTGAAAGACCAATTCTAAGAAAAATAATATAATTAGAATGATTCTCTAACTTTTCCAAAAGACCATCAAAGATTTCATCTCATCTAAGCTTTACCTCCTTGTTTGTTCTTCAGGACAAGAATTTCAGAACTTCCAGCTCATCCTTCATTTAGAAATTTATTCATGTACCCTCTAATCTGACTAAATCTCTCACCCTTCCATATCTTCAAACCCCATCACTGGGCTACCTTTTGTTTTCAGGCTCTTCTCTAACTTTCTTTCACCCATTTACAGCTGAAATCTGGCTATTCATGAAAAATCTATTTGCTCTTTAGCTCCTGTGCTGGTTTGAAATGATGCATGTACCCTAAAAAAGCCATGTTTTAATCCTAATCCCATTTTGTAAAGGCAGTCATTTCTTATAATCCCCATTCAGCATTGCATGTTTGGAACTGTAATTAGATCATCTCCCTGGTGATGTGATTTAATCAACAGTGATTGTTAAACTGGATTAGGTAGAGGCATGTCTCCACCCATTTGGGTGGGTCTTGATGAGTTTCTGGAGTCCTATAAAAGAGAAAACATTTTGGAGAAAGTGAGAGATTCAGAGAGAGCAGAGAGTACTGCAGCATCACGAAGCAGAGAGTCCACTAGCCAATGCTTTGGAGATGAAGAAGGAAAATGCCTCCTGGGGAGCTTCATGAAACAGGAAGCCAAGAGAGAAAGCTAGCAGATGATGCCTTGCTTGCCATGTGCCCTTCCAGCTGAGAGAGAAACCATGACTGTGTTCACCATGTGCCTTCTCACTTGATAAAGAAACCCAGAACTTCATCGGCTTTCTTGAACCAAGGTATCTTTCCCTGAATGCCTTTGATTGGACATTTCTATAGATTTGTTTTAATTGGAACATTTTCTCAGCCTTAGAACTGTAAACTAGCAACCTATTAAATTTCCCTTTTTAAAAGCCTGACAGTTCTGGTATATTGCATTCTGACAGCTAGCACACTAGAACAGCTCCCAAATCGTGACTCCATTTTTTTTTTTCACACATTTTCATGCTATAGTACCTGGAAGTGTCCTTCTTTTTCCTCTTCTTCTTCCTCCAGATAACTGCCATCTTGCTCTTCCCTGAAAGCTCCAGCTTCTTTGAAGGACATGGCTTCAACTATCCCACCTTGTTGTGTTCCTATACTGACCCTTGTCACTAAACCTCATTTATTAAAAATTTTAGCACCTAGATTACTTTCTTTCTAGACTTGTCATCATCCATATAAGATGTCTTATCCAACTTCCTCACCCCCAGCAATCTAATGTTCTACCCCATCTCAGCTAATGTTTAGCATCAATAATAGCCTGCCAGCACAATCTCAATTTCTAGCATCTACCTTCTGTCCAAAACCTCCTATCTTTCCAGTTTACTCACTTTTTAATACTCACACCAATCTTCAACCCCAATCATATGACAATCCCCACTTGCATTAGTTTTCTACTGCCATTGTAACAAATTACCACAAATTTAGAGACTTAAAGTAATACTAATTTATTACCTCACAGTTCTGTGGGTTAGAAATCTTGGCATAGTGTGGCTCAGCCAGTTCTCTGCTTAGGGTCTCACAAGGCCAAAATCAAGGTGTCAGCAGGGCTGTCTTTCTTTCTGAAGCCTCTGGTGATGAATATGTTTCCAAATCCATTCAGGTTGTTGGCAGAATTCATATCCATGCAGTTGTGAGATTTGGGTCCCTGTTTCCTTGCTGGTTTTCAGATCATTAACTTCTAGAGACCACCCACATTCCCTGGTTTATGACCCACTTTCTCCATCTTCAAATCAATTAATGGCAGGTTGAATTTCTCTGGCCTCCCCTTTGCCTCGTCTCTCCTGTTTCCAACCAGAAAACGTTATCCACATTTAAGGGCTCATGTGATTAGACTGGATCCACCTGGATAATCCAGGACACTATCCCCATCCCAGGGTCTGTAACCTTAAACCCATCTTTGTCTACATAATGTAACATATTTGCTGGTTCTAGGTATTAAGGCATGCATATCTTTGGAAATCCATTAATATGCTTAACCATACCACTTTTTACTGTCTATATGCCCCCCTTTATCTCCTCTCCTTTCTCTTCTTACTCAGCTTAGATTTCATAGTATAACACTCTTAGCTTCTCCTTTGCTAAGTTCCTTAATTGCATTATCCTTTTCCCTCTGTCTTATTTGACTTGACAAATCTAATCCTAAACACAACTTTAATACCACATACTATACCCAACAATCTAAATATGAGAAAAATATACCAGGATTAATAGTATAAGTCTCATTTGGTTCAGCGTTGTCAGCAAATCTCTATGTATCTGTAGTAAATTCAGTTTTCCACACTTCAAGACAAATATTTTACATATTCCTCACTCTCCACAAGACTCCAGGACTATTCTTCTCAATTCCTTCTCAGCAGATGATCTTTTTTTTCTAATTTCACTGAAAAAACTGAGACACTCAAAAGAGAACTATCCCCATCTTCTCATCGCCATGTTTAATCTAAGCCCACCTGGTTCACATCTATTAGCATTGATAAATGTTCTCTTTTCTTTTCCTTTTCTTATCTAAGGCTCCTCTAGTGCACTGGATTAAATCCCCAGTTGCTTTCATAAGGAGAAAACTTCGACAATTATCAATCCCTTCCCTGCATTATCAAATTTCCCCATTCTTCTACATCAAACGAGCATGGTAATTCTCTTCCACCTTCATAATACCTCTCCATAATTATTTATTTTCTCCTACTTTTAGAAAAATTTCTCAGAAGAATTTCCTATACCTGCTATCTCCTCATTCTCAAGTCTTTTAATTCACTGTAATTAGGCTGTTGCCCCTTTTCTTTCATCAAAACTACTCTTGTCTTATCAGTAACCTCCATGTTGTAAAATCCAATGGTAAATATCTGTCCTCACTATACCCAATCTCTTGGCAGCAGGCGACACCATTCACCATTCTCTTCTTTGTGAAACACTTTCTTCATTTGGCTTCCAGGATACCACTTCCCACAGTTTCTCTTGAACATCACACTAACCAGTCCTCTTTAATCTCATGGTTTGGGTTTTTCTCTTCTTCCCAACCTCTTACTATTGAAGTGACCCACACCTCAGGCCTGGTTCCTTCTCCACCATCTATAAATTACCTCCCTAATTAATTTTAGTCCTTCAGTCATGGTTTTAAATAATATCTACATACGATGACTCCTAAATGTGTATCTCCAGCCACATGTTTCCCTAATTGAAGATCCAGTCATCTGTTAACCTCCCTACTTAGATCTAATGGACATCTCAAATTTAAAACCAAAGCCAAACTTGATTCTAACCCCTGTGACTGAGGCATCTAGTAGTTTCCAAATATCCATTATCTTTTTGTTGTTAGTAAAAGAACTTTCAACAGGTCATATGACTGTACAGAATGAGGACTATATTTTGCAGCTTTCCTTGCAGTTGGATGTGGTCATGTTACTTAGGTTGGACAAATAGGACATAAGTGGAAATGTCATGTAAAACTTCTAGAAAGTGTCACGTGCAACCTCTGGAAAGTGTCTATTAACATGGCTTCTAAAGTACTCCACAGGAAGTGGGAGCATGGATCCAGTGCCGACATTCTATTTTTAGGTGAATACATGGCACTTTCCCACACATGTGAAATACTCTAATTCCAGGAATGCCTCTCTCTTCCTGAAATCGAGTTAACTATGTCTGTCACCATTTTATATTAATCTTTGCTTTAAAAATGTGTTTTATGATACCTAGCTGATTGTACCATTGTGATAGAGAACTACTATCTGAAATAAGCACTTCATGAACAGTCACTTCTAGACTTTCCAGACCATCAACACTCATTTTCACATATAGAAAAACAAACAAGCCTTACCCAAAGTCTCTCATAAGTAAAGGGTGAAATTATTCAGAAAGATGAGGTTTAGTTGGAACAAGATTGGCATAAATAGAAGAAACATGGAAGGGAGAATCAGTTGGGAAGATAGGAGGTGACACTGTCCTGTTTTCTATTGAATAAAAAATCATTGAGGGAGGGCCATGGTGGTTCAGCAGGCAGAGTTCTCACCTGCTATGCCGGAGACCTGGGTTTGATTCCCAGTACTTGCCCATGCAAAAAAAAAAAAATGATTGAAAAGAAAACTATGCAACAAATGTTAACATTCTGCTTCCCTTATAGTACAGTTATCCACAAAAGTGAATATTTTATATACATCAGGGGTGACTTTTAAACACTATTTGAATGTAAACAAATGTGAGCAAACAAGAAAGGGCTACCCGTGTCTCCGTTTTCCCTCAAACATAATGTTATTAAGGAGAAAAGGAAAAAAAAGCAGAACTGCCATCCATCATTCTTTTCCTTTCATCCTTATATCACATTACATACTCCCAATTTTCACACATTTCAGAGATTATGTATTAGTATTTTCACACCTTTCAGATATTAGAAAGTCAAGCACAGGGAGTCTACATTTTGTAAACACAATGTTAACTGATACGGGAGAGCAGTGCAATCACGACCTCATTCATATGGTAATTTTTACATGATACAGACACTTTCCGCGGCAGCTCAAAATCCAGTGACTCTAAATAATTATGCAATGAAAATAGAGCTTCAGGTACATTATTTATTTCAAAAACAGAAAACAGGATCTCTGAATGAACTTAATGCCTTAGGCAGATGCTAAAAAATTAACTCTTTCAGTGTAATATCTCTACATGTCCAAACAGCAGTTCAAATCATTGTATCGTGTCAATTTGGCTAAGCTGAACTACAGTTCCCAGAATTCCCTGTCCCAAAATATTGCCATGTAAGGTGGGCCACAAGAGTGATGCTTGTGGGAGACGTGGAAGGCAGAAGGGAAGAACAGCTGTCTCGTAGCCCCTCAGCAGTACTGCTGGTCGGGTGACTCACCTTATTGGTGGTGTGAGGCAGCAGCTGGACCTGCAAGAGCTCTGCCTTACCTGGACCCTCCTTCAGCTTCTCCATTTCCTGGGCCAGGTGTACGTGTTTAGCTCCTTCACCAAAGTCCTCGGCTGCTACAGGACCCCCACAGCACAAAGGGGAGGGGCAAAAAGAACTGCCATGTCTGCATCCAACCTTGTAGACTCTAGCTTCTGCTTTCAGGTTTCTGCTTGCTTTTGAGCTTCCCCAATTTGTCCATCTTCCCTTCACATCTTCCTGTCCCGTGGACTGCAAACTTGAGAAGCAGAAATGAAGATCTTACAGAGACTGCTTAGCCACTTCTGGCAATTGTGTGGGGCCAGATCCACATTAACAAATATAAATCCCTTAATATATAGGTGTCTATATTTCCTAGTGGTACTGATTTTCCTACTGAACCCTGACTGATGGAATCACAATCTCCACCATGTACTTCACTTATCACATGTGTCACTAAACACAATTCTCTTTAATCTCACTGGTCCATTCTATATGGGTCAGCTAGCCTGGAGAAAGGGGAAGAACCCCATTTATTTTCAGAGACAAAGCACAGGCACAACTACTTTATGGTTCTGAAATATTTACTGGCCTCATTTTATCCTTTTCATCACCCAGTGTTCCAGTCAAATGATTAATGACCCATTTAAGCTACTGTTAACTCCCTGTATAACACTAAACATTTCCTTAATTTTGCATTCTCTTTCCTCCTGTCATGAAGACATCACCAGAAATAGTCCCTTCCCCATAGCATCTCCAAGTGAAGAAGGGAAATTTGAGTAGGCAGAAAACCTCACGTTTGAGGATGAATAAATATGTCAATGTTCATTAAGCTACACACATAAAATTTGTGCACTTTACCTAAATTATATCTTAATTTTCAAAAAGATAAAAGGACACCCATGTTTTATGTTCCAATAATTGCAACAGGATTTATTTTAACAGAAGCTCTGGAAGAATAGGTCCAGGACACAGGATTCAAGGTCACAGTTTATCATAAATTATATCTACCAGTATACTTGCTCGTTATACATGATATGAAGAAAATAACCATAGAATTATTTTTCCCCAAATCATGACATTATTGGTTTCTTATAAAATCAATATGTACTCATTGTAAAAAGAATAAATTCAAGCAAATCGGGAAATTTTTTAAAAAGGAGGAAATGTCACCTCCCCTCATTAACCAATTAACAATTTGGGAAACCTCATTCTTGATGTCTCTCAGTGCATACATATAAGCAGAAAGATAGCAAGCCCACTAACTAACAGTGAGATAGATTGAAAACAGTGTTTAACAATGGGGTCCATCATAGCCATATAAAGGATATGGGCTTTGCTTGAGTTCAGATTCCTGCATTCTCAAGTAAACTGGGCTAGTTAAACTTTCTGCACCTTAGTGTCCTCATAAATAAAATTGAGATAAAAATATTATCTTTTCATAGGATTGTAAGGATTAAATTAATTAGGTGTAAAACACATTCAGCAAATGTTAACTATTATTTTGTAGCTAAAAGTGTTTTATCCTGTAAAATTTTTACAGATGAAAAAGTTTTATAATAAATGGGTGAACAACGGTTCTTTAATACTAGTTCCTAAAGAAAAGTAAGCAAGAAGAAAATTGTTAAATGATGTTAATATTTTGGAATTATTATGGGATACATTTTTTTTTAATATTTTTGATACATCATTGTAAGAAGTTAAGCCAAACTACAAAGTTAGAGGGCACAGTTCTCCACAAGACTTTCCTCACTTCAGATACCGGCTGCAAGTTCGGAGTCCCCAGCACCACCCATCCTTCTGACCAGATAGCTACAAATAACAGCATCCCCACAGAGGCCTCAGGCTCAATTTTTCACTGGAATTACTCACGGAACTCAGGAAAGCACTATACTTATGATTACAGTTTTATTATAGCAAAAGGATACAAATCAGACCAATCAAATGAATAGGCACATAGGGTGAGGCCTGGCAGGGTCCCAAACAGGAGGCTTCAATCATCCTCATAGACATGTTATGCACCCAGTACGTCAACATGTAATGATGCTCAATGAGTATTGCCATTGCCAAACAGAGAATCTTACCCAAGCCTTTGGTACCCAGAGTTTTTATTGGGCTGGATCACATATTGCTTGTGTTGCTAAGCTTTAATCTGCAACCCCTCACAGAACTTCATGCTAATAATTTTGGTCATCAATTCCTCCAGAGGCAGGAATTATTACAAGCCCCCGTGGTGGCTTGGAGCTATGTACCCCAGAAAAACAAACAAACAAGCATGGCCTTAATCTTAATCCATTCCTGTGGGGACAAACTCATTGAAAATGGGACCTTTTGATGAGGTTACTTCAATTAAGGGTGGCCCAATTGAAACAAGATGGACATTAATCCTATTACTGGGGTCCTTTATAAGCAAAATGAAATTCGGACATGCAGAGAGAAAGCCATGGGAGAAAGGTGGAAGTCAATGGAACACAGATAAGCCAGAAGAGGCTATCATGTGCCTTGCCATGTGACAGCAGAGCCAATGACCAAGGATCACTGGTAGGCAGCCCCAGAATGCCAGCCTTCTGGGAGAAAGCATTGTCTTGATGACACCTTAATTTTGGACTTCTCCTAGTATCAAAACCTTCAGCCAATAAATTCTCATTGCTTTAAGGCAAGCTGTTGTATGGTACATGTTTCAGTAGCTAGGAAACTGAAACAGCCTCCATCATAAATTCCATTGTTAGACTGTTTCAATGGCCAAAGACCCCCAGGCAAGAAAAGACATCCTATGGGGCAGGACATTCCACGGTTCTTGAGATTACCTCCCAGTGGCTAAGGGCAAAAGCAGACCTCTATTTTGTTAAGGTTCATTCTGCACCACACACTTGTTAATAAGAAAAAAGGATGTGAACAGAAGCATGGATATTATTATAGCTGTTATATTATTTTTATTATTTTGAAAAGATTTATCAGATTTCATTCTGTTCTGTATTAGTAATTCCCCGGTAATGTGGTCTCTATTTAAGTGGATTCAAGGATGATGATTAGTCTTCTGCTGCAAGGTATTCTTTTCTGAGTTCTTTATTTGGATTGTCTCTAAATGAGCTGAATTCTAGTTTTTTCATTTATTCAAGAATAATTTGAGACTATTAAATCCCCTAAATTCTTCCATGGTTGAAAATGCTTTCCTATTGCCTTAATTCCAAAATAAATACTTGGCTGAATATATAAATAATAGTCTTTGATCACACAGATTCTTTAGAAATCTGCAGATATTTTTCCACTGTCTTCTGGCATTGCTGCTGTGGAGAAGACTGAAAGCAGTTATTATACAGAGAAATCTTCTTTTATAAAACTATGCCTAATTTTTCTGGTCCATTGGTTGGGTGCTCTGCCTCAGGAAAATGAATTAGCCTTACATTTTATCTTCTTTGTCTATCCTCTCTCTAAGTGTTTCTCTCCTTGCTTTAACATGTTTGTTTTTTATTTCTGCTCCATTCACTGTGATCATCTTTCCTCTATGTAAATAGCCACATTTTAGCTATTTGTTATATTATGTGCTATTTCAAATTTTTCATTAGATATGTAATGGAGTTTATTGTTGTTCTAACTTTCCCTAGTTCTTCGATCTCACTTTGCTTCTCATTCCACTGTTAACCATCTAGTTTGGGGATTCTGATTTGCATAATTTATATGTGTCTCTTGAAAAGTTTTGTTTGTTTGTTTCTTGAGTTTCTTAAAAGTTCTTTGCCATCTGATTTTTCTTTGTTTGTTTTTAGTTTTTTAGTTTTGCCATCTGATTTTGACGTCCCCTTCCTTTAATCTTTTTGTAAAATGTGTGCATAGTTTCCCTATATCAATGTTTCATTCCATGTGACTTTTTCTACCACTTAACTTTGGGCTGAACTTATGGCTTTTTTGTCCAAAGGAATGTGGTATATCTGTTCAAAGATCAGGCCTCAAGAAGCTTTGCACACTTAAACTTCCTTTCTTGAACCTCTGTGCAGACATCATTTGAACCAACTTGAGCTAGTCTCTGGGCAACGAGAAATCACGCGGAGTAGAGATGGGCAGTCACAGCTGAAATTACCCTAGACTAGTCAACCCCGAGATAATCTGGCAACTGACTAGAGATGCATGACTGAGTGCAGCTGAAACCAGAAAGGCCTAGCTGAGCACAAGACGATTTGCAGAACTGCAAACTAAATAAGTGCTTATTGTTCTTAGCTATTAAGTTATGCTGGTTTGTTGTAGTTAAAAAAAAAAAAAAGAGCTAACTGTACAACTTCCATGCCTTTATTTTCATCCTGTTGAGACTTAACATGGACATCTTTATTCAGAACTTCTACTCTCACTAATACAGTATGGGTAAATTCCCTTGTACTCTTCCCTCTTTCTGTAGGACATTGGTCTCTCCTCCTCCCCACTTTTCTACCTCCCCATGCTTTAGGAAGAGTCCTGGGTACCACTTCCTGTCTACTCCTGAGGACAAGGAGATGGGGTGACACTCCGTTGAGAGGACATGCCACATTTGCTGGGTTTCTGGGCTTGTTGCACTCTTCTGAGATGCCATAAATGTTTCATTCCCAGACCCACCCACCCGGTCAGAGGAGTATCTCATTCTCGTGGGCTTCACCTCATTCTCTAAACACAATGATATTTTTGGCCCCACTGATGAACACAGATTTTGCAGTGGTAGATAGGGATGTCTACTTTCAAACATTTTTTACTTTCCAATGTATTTCCCTGCCTTTCCATTAGGCTGCCCGCTCCAATTAAAAAGCCACTTCTTTCCAAATTGAGTCATTAGTAACATTTCTCAGAATTTTTCATTTATGCTTCCTTCTTCCATTCTGTTGAGGGGGAACAGAGGTAAGGACTAGTAGGGACTAGAAGACCAGAGTCTTCTTTCTCTTCCCTCAGTTACCACTTTTTAAAGTTTGTGGCCTGGCGCTACCTCTTTTCCTTAATTTTAAGCTACCTTTAATTTGGAGGTTATTTTTCCTCCCAATTTTTATTTCTTTTTCAAGTATAAAAGTGAGAAAGATTTTACTTGGTTATCATATATATGTCATGTATGTCAAAACTGAAATGAGGGCGGCTGCCGTGGCTCAGCAGGCAGAGCTCCAACCTGCTGTGCTGGAGGTCTGGAGTTCGATCCTTGATGCCTCCTGCCCATATGCAAATTTAAAAAAAAAACAAAAAACTGAAATGAGCATTATACATGGTAACGTGCAGTAACGTCTCTATTATTCTCCAGAGAAGAAAAACCCAGAAGTATAAAACTCCTCGCAAGCCTGAAAGAGTGAATCTGTCACTTTAGTTGTGTAGTTATTCTGCCCTGAACATTGTTAGCACTAACAAAATTGGTGAAGTAGTCTGTGGTTCCTAACCCCGTGAATGACAATTCTTAAAACAAGTGTTCACTGTTGGAGAGGTCTAAAATTCACATAGAATTAGGGTGAACTGTTCGAGGAAGCCAGCTGAAGGCATAGGGGATTTTTAAACCTGTGCAGGTCTTTTTTCTTTATTCTCCTAGCCAGAACCCTTCATGATGAGTAACACTTTCTCTGAGGTCTAATGCTTCCTTGCTTCCTTTGTTCTCCTGCCTTAAAAGCCGTTATATTGGGCAATCCCTCACATCCTGCCTTTTTGGTTTTCTTCTCAAAGCAGGGTTTCTGGATGTACTCACTGGCAGGGTTTTGTATTTGCAGCTTATTTTGCAATTAAGCATATAGCAGATTAGTGGCCTCCCTTGCCCTATCTGTTATGTAGCTTATTTAATTTAGTCTTTGATGTAAAACTGGTATAAACTAGGAGACGAAGAGAAAGCAGAGAAGAGTTAAAGAGTCCTGCTGGGCACCCATAAGTTAGAATCTCCAGATGCATGTGGAACTTTTACAATTCACAAGGAAGAGAAGGACTTCAAATGGAACCCTGAAGAGAAACATCAAAACTCCTTTTTTTCTGCCTCTCCTTCAATGACTTTTGACTGTTTTGGGTTTCTACAGAAAAGGGATTAAATTGGGAAGAATGTTAAGAATACTTTATAATGTAGAAATGAAATAATATATAAATTATATGTAAAATTTTCCTTTCCGAATCAGATCTGAGTTGTCACATTGCCTGTTCTTATGTTGTCCCAGTGGCACCGCATAAATATTAACCCTAGGATCTTAGAGAAGCTTTCAAAAAGGTGAGGATAGGTTAATGTAAAGATTCAAAGGCTTAAATCAAAATCCAAGCATTATTACTATTTACTAAAGAATTAGTGAACATCCTAAAGGAACAAATATATTCAAATCATAATCATTGAAAAGAGATTTAAAAAGTATGAAAGCATAGTAAATGAAAGAATTTTCACATTTCTCTTTTGTATATTTTGCTTAACATATTAATTGCAAAAGCAAGCGTAGGAGACATCAGTTGGGTGTGTAGACTCAGCCTCCAAACACCTCTCATTTGGGGTCCTTGCTATTGGGACCCATTCTTTCCCCTTACATTTAATGTGATCTACTGTTAAAAATATTGCTTCTTCTCCTGACATATCTACTGACATAGATATCTACTGACATAAAGTAATGTTGGCATGTTGATTGTTTCTTTTATTCCATCCTAGGTGAGAAGGTTGATAAAGGAAAACTAGGTATAGATTTAATTTTTTTAATATTAAAAATTTTACTGAATTCAGACAGTTCATAAAAGAAATAGTATTTCCTAAAACTAGAATTTTTGTTTTCAAATTATTTGGCCTGAGTTTGTAGTTTCAACATATTTAGCCAACTGGCAGCCCTAAGCTTGATTATATTTTCCTAATGATGAGTTTCTAAATACTAAGTTCCTAAGCAGCCTCAAAATGAAAACTAATAGATTTCCAGCTATACTATGTTTTGCATACCCAGCCATGATCTGGGAGAAGCAACTTCCTTAAGTATTTCAGAGATAGATAATTATCAGTTTCTATCAGATTTATGTCACTGGTATGCAGGATTTTATCCATCATTTCTTCATGGGAGAAATTTTCCTTTTAAAATTTAGCATGGCTAACTAGGGTTTTCTTTTAGCTTGGTTGCTTTGTTTTCTGTTTATATTTTATTAATCTTTCAATATAAAACTTGAACAGATTACACTGATGTTAATAGATGGCTGTGGATTACTAAACAATCAAGGATTTTTTCCTAAGAGCAAAAGCACCCAATGGTGTTTGTTATTTGAGTAGACCAGCATGAAATGAAAAATGTGATCCTTTCAGTTTAATGTTAATTAAGTTTTGTACAGAGTTCACGAACATCTGAGAGAAGGAAACATATCCACAAAAAAGGTAGTTGTTACATCAAATATATGGGAGATATAAGAAGGAAGTAACTGAATTATGGATTTAGGCCTTAGACTAGCCCTGCCATTTTATGGAACCCCACAGAGAAGTATTTAAAACATTATGTTGAATTAGAAGAATTGTGATTATTTGTAAACTGACATTCTAAAGACATTATTTAAGTTACTATAACAGAGTCATTGTCTCTGGAGCTGTGAGAAAGTGGACCCTGATTCAAGTTCATGAATTTCCCTTAAGGTCTCATGTAAATCAACTTAATTCCTTAAAAGTAAAAGGAGAAGTTTTTTAGATCTGATAGGATACTACATATGATCAATGAGAAGGAAATAGAAAACACCCCACAAAATAATCAATCACTCATACATAGTCTAAAATAATTTATTTTTACAAAACTCACATTAATCATCTTTTCTAACACTTGAACAATAATACCATTCAGGATTTTAGAAAATCTATCATCCTTAGTTTATACTTCATGTCATTAATATAAATTAGTGGATCCAGAAACCTACATTACATGAATTATTCCAGTTTGTGATGAAAGTAATATTTACATATATGTTAGCTTGCTTATAATTGGACTTCTGTGTTATCAATGAAACTATGGTAATTCATTGGAGTATCTTCCTAGAAATACATGATTTGAAAATTTTGAGGAAAAATAAACACTTTTTTCTTCTAATTATTTTTTATCTATTTTTGTCATTTGACATTATTGACCATCATTTCCTCCTTGAAACTGTCTTTTTCCTTGGGTTCCATGATGTTGCATTGGTCTGGTTTTCTTTATACTTTGTTTGTACCTAGTTTGTCCCTTTCAGCAGCTGTTTCTGCTTTAGCCCCTTCAGTATTCCTATAACTCAGTCCTTGGCCCTTTATTATTTTCCTGTGTGTGTGTGTGTGTGTGTTTGTGTGTGTGTGTGTGTGTGTGTGTGTGTGTGTGGTGTTTCAACTCTCTCCTCGAGGCATATGATTTCCAAACCTATGAGCTCCATCCCAATAAAATTAACAGCATCATTTGAATATCTACTGGATTAGTTATTGATTACAGTGAAACAAGTTACCCAAAACTTAGCAACTTTAAACAACAAACATACTATCACAGTTTCTTTTTGTCAGAAATCTGAATATAGCTTAGCTCATTGCCTCTGCTTCAGGATCTCTCATGAGGTTGTATTCATGCTAAGCCTATGTCAGGGAAGGCTGTGATCTCATCTGAAGGCTCAATTGGGGGCATGGTGGTTAAGTGAGGTAATCTTCTTCCAAGATCACTCACATGATTGTTAGAACATCCAGCATCCTTAAAGATCAATTCAAATTTGGCACCCTCTTCTTTCATGAATTTATTTACTTTTTCATTCATTCAAAAAATGAAAACTCTGCTTGCTAGGAACCAAGCACAGTATGCATGAATGATAATTAAGCATTTGTTGTTTTAAGCCACTCAGCTCTGGAGTGTCTGCTACACAGAATTATTGAGAAAATCATTAGCTAACTGATACACCAGAGTCAAATGGATATGTCCAGTAGGGAGTTAAAATATAATCAAGGACTCAGGAAAGAGGTTTATGCTGTAAGTCATCTCATCAGTTCCACTGAAAGTGTTTTCCTTCCTCTGAATTCCTGTCTACTATGTGCATAGACTGCTTATTTGACAATCATCACATACAGTCTCATACTATAAATTGTCTTTTTAAGTTCATGGATTTTTGCATCCCACCTGCATTATAAAATTGTAATTATGATTCTTTGATGCTTTGCATATAGAGGCACTCAAGAAGAATATATTAGATTGATGGTTGGATAATCCACAGGAAATAAATTATTTTAGTCTAAATTACATCATTAATTAAGGCTGTGAAGCTCTCACCATTCCGTGTTTTTGTAATGTCTTTCTCATTTATCATATCCAAGTGATTCTACCAGTAAATATTTGAGCTACTCTTTTCCCTAGAATGGATTGTCTGGTCTAGTTACACCCTTAAATATAATTAATATCCAGAGCGATTTATTCTTAAAACATAAGTGTTTATTTAAAAAAACCTGTTTTAGCACTTGTTTAAGGAAATAGGAATTTAACTGCCTGAATCATTAATAATGATCAATGGGTATCACTGAGACTTTATACACTTGCAGCCAAATAAAGAATGTCAAAGGATCAAAGCTTATCTATGTGAAAGGTTGTGGCACCCATGTGGCTACCCAACCAAACACCATCATCCCTTCACCCTCTGTGATGGTTTGAAGCGTAGGTACCCCAAAAAAGTTAAAGTATGTTTTTAAAGTTTATCCATTCCTGTGTGTGTAGACCCATTATAAGTAGGATCTTCTGGTAAGGAAGATCTTAAGTTTTGTCCCACCTCATTCAGGGTGGGTCTTAGTCCTTTTACTGGTATTCTGTATAAGAGAATGAAATTCAGACAAAGAGAAGGAAAGCCATGGAAGCAAGAAGCTGAATGCAATGAAACCCAACAAAGAAGGGAGAGACCAGCAGATGCAGTCATGTGCCCTTTCCATGTGACAGAAGAGTTCAGGATCACAGGCAGCCAGGCTTCAGGAAAAAAAACTTCGTCCTGATGATGCCTTAATTTGGACATTTCATCACTTCAGAACTGTAAGCTAGCAAATCACCGTAGTTAAAGCCAATGCATTTTAAGGAATTTGCTTTGGCAACTTAGAAACTAGAATGCCCTCCTTTCTTCCTTACCAGCAGAACTGATTTTGTTCAAGCATGTTGAAGGAAAAAGACCATAGCCTCGAAATTTAGAATCAAGACTTTGCTGATTTAAAAATGCATTCCTGATAAGAAGAGGAAGAGAGTTCACCAGAGACTGAGAACACCCAGGCCCCAGTTCCTTAAAGAACCACAATTATAACCTTTTATGTTTGTGCATTCCCAAGCTCTCTTCATGATTTGCCTTGTGGTCAGCCGGGAAGGATGATCCTTGCGACACTCAGGTAGAGAAGATGAAATCTCAGAATGCTCAGCAGGAAAGGGAAAGGAAACCTTTAAGAATTAGCAGCCTCAAAACAGCTCTTTTAAAAGATTTGGATACAAAAATATGAAAGCAGTCACGGTATTTACCCACTAAAGCACATAGGCATTATCAAGGGGTTACATTTGGCCAGAATTGAAAATCTAAAAAGATTTAAAGCGTTCATCCCAGGGAATAAAAATCAATAATCTCTTTGTTAAACAAGATCTTTATCTTGTAAAATACATGGCCTGAAGTTTTATTTATGATGGATGGACAGATTTTATCATGAGTTAGGTTACCAGGAGATTAGGGGATCCTAGTTCCCTCCCCACACCCCTACAGTGAAATGACTGTTCTAGATTAATCCTTGTGGGCACATTACTCCTGTCAGTGATTTGTTTAAGAATGAACATGTAAATTGAGTCCTGGCTGTTAAATATGAATTTCTCTGTGAGCTTGAGGGTAATTTTTGGGCTCATAAAAAAAAATTCATATGTTTATTGGTTTTTAAAAATTAAAATTAATTTTATAAAAGTTACATATTTAAAAAAAAAATTTTCATTAAGCTTTCAGTTTATGAATTTTATTCTAGTTCTATTTATCAATCTAGCAAGTTTGCATAATCAGTTTGATTAATCTTTGGCACCATTTACAAACTCAGTTAAACAACTTCAACATTTTAAAGTGTATTTATCAATTCAATATATTTTATTTCTAAGTACACAAATTATTTTACTTACCAATAACATCTTTCTGAATTCTAAAATAATTGCTTTATATTTAATAAATTAAACTTATTAGCTTGATGAATCATATGTTCTCATGAATGTTTCCACATTGTATATAAATCTAGTAAGACTTCAACTTAAAAATCACAGATCAAAATTGCTAATTCAATTTTATATTTTCAGTGAGAATGACAAAGCTAAAAAAGCTCTGTTGGGCCCAATTGCTTAAAAATTACAAGTATATAAAACATCAAATATGCATGTTAACATAATGGTTTGATTATCTTAAACTTTTTGACACTAAATTCTCAATCTCAGGGTTGAAAAATGCCTAACTTTTAAGGTAATAATTATGTCATAACAGGCAATTTTGAGGAAATTGCTTAACAAGTGTGCATTTCACCTGGGTCACTAACCAGGTTTTTTCACAAGCCCCAATGTTCTGTGTTCCTTTTATAGTCTAAAACAAGGATTTTATAGCTAGGGTTTTATAACTGAGGCCAACAGGTCTCAGAATCTCAGAACCAATAGAATCTCTGTCTCCAGTTTACACGCATTAATCACATGATTTTTAATGTATTTTTATCTCTTAAGACATGAAATTTATTCCTGTCTAAACCTAGAGATGATCAAACCTGACATAATCTAATATCTTCAGGAGCTCCCTGTTAGGCCCATGCAATTTCTATGACATGAATTGATTTATAACAGAATCCTGGAGATCTCTCTTGATATTTCCCCATTATTCAGACACAACTTTCAAGATCATTATCTGACATTGACCAATGGCCCCTGAGAGGGAGCCTGCAATGGGTCTTTGCAAAAATTAGAGACACACAGATGAAAAGTCACTCTTTAGCTGGATATTTCCATGACTGCATATAGTACTTAGAACTCTAAGAGCCTTTTTGTGGCCTTGAAGAAGCAAGCCTAAAACTTAGAAAAGAAGTTGATGGAGCCAAATCTGGGAGCCATCTACTACTAGGTTTCTTAATGCATGAGATTACACCTGGGCTTTTTATTAAACCACTTTCAGGTAGATTTTCTGTCATTTGCAATCCAAATCATGCTAATTAATATAATCATCTATCAAAACTTCCACATAAACAAGAGGAGAGGTTCTTCTCACATAAATTAAGTAAACTGGATTCAGGAAACCATACTGGCTACCTCTACCAGTGTCCCACCCATACACAGCACTGTATCCACCAATATCCCATGCAATATATTGCAATGTATCCAACACAGAGGATTTATATAGAGGTTGCACAAGACTAATGAAAGCAACAGCAGAATAGACAGAATCTGAATAGCTTATTTTCATAGGGTGTCAGTCTAAATACATGGGCAAATGGTCATTTAGGTTACTGTAAATTGTGGCTTGGCTATTTACATATTCTCCAAACTTAATTCATTCCTTAGGGTGTGAACAAATTGTAAGTAGGACCTTTTGATGACATTGCTTCAATTAAGGAATCTTAATCCTATTACTGGAGTCCTTCACAAGGATAATGAAATTAAGACAGACAGAGAAAACCACAGAAGAAGCAGCTAGAAGCTGAAAGCCAACAGAACCCAGAAGACAAGGAGGAAACCAGGAGAGGCTACCACGTGCACTGCCATGTAACAGAGGAGTCAAGGACCAAGGATCACCAACAGTCAGCCCCAGAATAGCAGACTTTGGGAATAAACATTGCCTTCATAAGGCCTTGTTTTGGGCTTGGTTTCTACTTCTCAAAAGCATAAGCCAATAAATTCCCACTGTTTATGTTCAGCCCATTATATGTTATTTACTTGAGCCAACAAGGAAACTAAAACACTGTGTGTTCTGGATATCTATGGTTACACAATAAACTACCTCAAAACTTAAGAGCTTAAAATATCAGCAACATTTATTTTAATTATGAAGGTGAAATCTGGGCAGTGTTCAGCAGGGGCAGCTTGTCTCAACTCCACTCAGCATTAGTTGTGACCATTGGAGGCTAGAGTTATCTGAAAACTCAGCAGTCAGAGAGAACTCAAGCAGCTCGGGGCTGGCATGGGTGGGGCTCTGCAGGCATCTCTATCTCCATGAAGTCTTTCTACAGAATCTGTCCAGCATGGTGGCTTCAGTGTACTGGACTTCTTACATGTTGACTCAGTATTCCCAACATGTGTCCAAAGAGGGAGAGAGCTAGACTGGAGCTGTATCATTTTATGACTTAGCCTTGGAAATCATAATCCCTTCACTTTCACTTCATTCTGTCCAGTCACAAGGACCCACCTGAATTCAAGGGGATGGAGATACATCCCACCTCTTGATGGGAGTTGAGGGGAGGAGGAGGTGGTAGTGGCAGAGCATGTGGGACTAGAAATGTTAACACAGACATTTTTTATGTAATCTGTCACACTGTGACATGGGTCTTTCTCAATTAAATTTTTCTTGAAAGAGACAGCCTTGTAGAAAAATTTTAAAGAATTTGAGGAACCTGGACTATCACACTCAAACATGTTTTTAAGCAGTCATTTCTTAAGTATACAGTTATATCAAGAAGCAAAGAAATAGATGGTTCTACCTAGAAGTTCTCAATGGCTTCACTATCTTGATTTATAAATTCTAAGAATCCAGTTCTTGCTCCCCTTATCTACATATGCAAAATCATCTTAAAAACAAACACTATGGCAGCTTTTTATGACACAAATTTGACGAAATAAACACAAACATCTGCAACCTTTTCAACCTTTCCTCAAATTTCAATGAAAATAAGCTCTGAAATAAACATTAATAAGCTCTGAAATAGAATCCGATGGATTCTAATGCAGAGCAGAAACTAACCTTATCATTCTGGCTTTGAACCAAAATGAAAGTTCTTCTATTGCATGAATTTCTGTCTCTCATGGTCAATACTGCCTTGTAGTCCCCATCATGGCTACAACATAGCTTTGAAAATAATAATATAAGCACATAAATAAATAAAACTAAATTGTGTATGATACTTTACCATTTATAAAGCACATATTTATCTCACAGTGTCCTGTGACTTAAATAGTCATTGTTGGCTCCTTTAATAAATAGGAAGGTGAGAAATCAGTAAAGTGAGATTCCCAAAATCAGACCAAAAAAATGAAAGGTAAGCAATAGAGTTGGAACTTAAATCCCTGCCATATTAAAAAATCCATATCCTTTCCACTTAATATTGATAAACTTTATACATTTCATGATTTTTCTGAGTCTTACTTTCTGACATGAATTTTTTGCTTTGTTTGACCCTCACTAAAAACTCTAGCAATTATCTTATGAAAAACCATCATCCTTGGATGTTGCAGCTCCACTGTCAGGATTATTGTTTAATTTTCAAATGCTACACATATACGCTATAAGCTAGTCACCTTTCACTTTATTCATTTGTTGACTTTTCTAATATGACCCTAGTGAGTGTTTCCAACACTAATAACTAGCATATAACTAAAATTTCATTTCAACCAAATATAGTTTTAGTGATCAGATTATGCAGACATCACAATGTTAAGGTCAAGAAAAAATTTTAAGAGCAAGGCTCAATAATCCATTATAACATGAAACATATCAAAGCAATGATAAATATTTAAGACATGAAAATATCTAATAACAGAAACCAATTCTGTTACACGAAAGGACAAATTCACATGGAATGCAAGGCCATAATTAGACTAAATTTGCATATTTACCTCAGGGAACTTTTTTCCCAGAATTTAATTTTCATTTCTACTCACAACTCAGAAAAGAGATATTTAAAGAAAAATGGAAGGATTTTTCCAAATCCTTGTATACCAAAGTTTACCAAACCTCTGACTTTGAGCTTTCCTCTCTATTTAGGAATGTTGTAAGAATTAAATGAAATGATGCACTCAGAACAAGAAGAAGGTAGTCATCCCTGACATCTGGGAGAGTTCTTATCCTTCTTAACATCTTCCAAACACAGAAAACTTGCCCAAGAGCCAGAGCCTGGAGGAACCTACTTGTTTGCAGAGACTCCTGGGTGGGGCAGAGAGAGGGGAAGCAGTAAGGAGGAAAAAAATAGCATACCTTGAGAGTTAATCATGAAATAAGGCTTACAGAAATTTTCTGTTTAGGATGTTGGAAACCAGAATTTACCTTTTGGGTAACATATCCTGTCTTTCTGGGAAAACCACTCAGGAAGCCTGATGGTTATATAAACGTAGAGCAGATCTGTGGGTTGTGATGGAACTTGCTTCCATAAAACAACATATGCAAAACGCTGCATTAGAAATCTTGGCAGGACTCCTGCTGTGTCCTGCTTTGGGGATTAACAATTCAGAACTAGGACCTAGGGCCTAAAAAAAGGCCTTAAGTTGGACGTTTAGCTGGACTTTCCCTGAGTTCAGAAGATCAGAACATAATGCATGTGGTAATGTCTTCTTTCTTCTCCAGATTCCCTTGGGTTTCTTTGACATCCTGTGTCTTCCTTTTTTGGTCTGAATTTCATTCTGCTTATAAAGGACTCCAGAATCCAGATTAAAGTCCAACCTGATTCAGCTGGTCTATACCTTAAATGAAGCAGCATCTTTCAAAGGTCCTATAAACAATATGTCCATACTCACCAAAACATAGACCAAGAACATGTCCAAACAGAGGCACACAATTCAACCCATCACATATACCAATTATACTTTTACAATGGAGAATTATAGGGTAGGGTTTTTAAAAATAGTTTTCTTTATTTCAGAATGTATACAATGAACATGTATTATTTTATAATCAAAGAATCATTAAATTATTTAAAATATAAAAATATGTTATATTATCATTTAAATAAGTTAAATAACCTCTTAAATGAAATTTTACACTTAAATCTAAAAGAAGTCAATTCCCTTCCAAGGTTAGGAGAAGAAAATTCTGCTAATATCATTGCTTCTTATCACCTCATGCTGTGGCAATGAGGCTGAGTTACACTCATGCCTGAGGACCTCGGCCTTCTCTACTATAACTGCAGATGCCTGACAGCAGCAGTAGTTAGATTCCCATGCTTGGACTCCAAAGGATGTCATGATCACAATCTTGACCTTTATCCTTGAAGATAGTCTAGCCTCAACCACTGACTGAGCGAAAACCAATTCTCATCCACATACCTTAGTAACTACATCAGCTTTCAGTTATGGCTTCAACCTACCCCCCTTCCTGCTATTGAGATACTGCACTTCATTTTGCTCCATGTCTAGGAGCATGGGCTGAAATGATTCTAATTAAAATTAATCCACACCCAAGTGGTCACAATCACATCAAGATCTCAGGGCATAGTTACCTTAATCCCGTCACCAAAAATCCAATAATATCTGAATCTTTATGGTGGCTTCCACACTCTAACTTTGAATAAAGCTATCATTCATGGATCTTCCTTCAAAAGCAAGGTCTATGCTAAGTAATTTTCCCATGCCTACCTTCTAGACCTTGGAAAGACTGGCATTTTTGGTGCCCTTAAAGGGAGTATCCTATTTAACTTCAGATTTATAGCTAATCCTATTATATTTACTTTCTAATCACATAGAAATTTAGTGACTTGGACTAGAACTAGAACTAAAATTCAGATGTCCTAAATCAATCCACTGTTCTCCACTGGAAAACATTTTGTTTATTCTCTCTCTTAGTTCTAATATGTCACCAAATGACGAAGCCCCACCACCCAACACACACCATCATATACAAAGAGGATATATATATAAATATAGATGTATTCCCCTTTCAGGAGAGATCTCAAGGCTCTAGTTACCAATGATTTGAAATTATTTGAAGTAAGTGGGATAGACTATCAATCCATAGATCTCAGTGATGTCTTTTGCAAAGTGTTGATTGTCTTTCAAATGTGTAATAAAATTGAAAAAGTGAATAATCTATTTCATGAAAAGACAATCTTGTCATGACAATTTTCCCACAGGTTCAGAAAATATTCTAAACCACATAAACCAATTAGTATCTTCCTTAAGGTATCACCAAGTGCTTCCCATATGCACAAGAACTAAGGTATTCGTTTTTTCATGGGTGGATATTTGGGAGAGACAATTAAAAATTTCTGGAAAAGAGAACCAAAGGAGGTAGGAGTAATAAGAATGAAAAGGAGAGCATAAAGGAAAAGGCCAAAAGTCCCCATGACAGACACCTGGAAAAGAGGGTGAAAGATTATGGACTGGAATTGTAATGGGAAGAGAGGAAGACTGAAAGGAAAACCCACTCAAAAGGACAAGAAGTGGTTTTCTCTGCATTTTCAGAAGGGGAAGGAGTATATGAAGACAGAGAATTGAAATCCTGAGATGGTTCGCCTACTGAAAATAAGAACTCCTTCAGGAAAAAGCAACTGACTCAGCCAGAAGCCGACATTGGAGCAGCATCCTACTGAGAATTGAATAAGAAAAGCTAACATATATTGAACACTTGCTATGTGCTGGGTACGCTTCTAAGCCCTTTATATGTGTTAACTCATTTAATCCTCATGAAAACTCTATAAGGAACTGAAGCCAAAGAAAATCTGGGAACAGAGTGCAGGGTGAACGAGAGAAAATCTCCCTTGGCTCCTCCAGGATTATAACTGATCTGGTGTAAGACTCAACGTGGAATCCATGAGCCTGGACATTGTGGGATTCTTGATCACCTCCTGCAGGCTGCAAATTCAGTGTTTGTGTTTTTAAAAAAAATCTTCTTAATGAAGAATGTTAAGGTAGGAGCATTGGAATATCTGGTATATATCCAAAGGTGACCAAAGTCAAATATGACATCAGGGGTAATTCTGACTAAGACTTTTATCGATCAATAAGCACTGATTATTCAGCCTTGCACTCAGAAAAAGAAGCTGCTTAGCCAAAGTAATGTATATAAACTAACTGAGAGATAGAGCCACATCCCTGAGAAAGGTGTTTAATGATGGTTTACTTTGTGGTTTTCTTTTTTTTGGTTTAAATTTTAATGGAAATATTGACCTTAATAAAATAGGGAAAGTGAGGAAGAGTAAAGTGTATAAGAAACAGCAATAGAAAATACAAACTGAAGAGATATTGATCATACTCGATTTTGCCATATATTGATGATTTTTAAGTTTCCATTTAGAAAACCAAGAATTACACAAAGAAAATGTGCTGTAACGCCGGTTTTTCTAATAAAAAAATCAGTCTAGCCACTACATAAAAGATGCCTTTCCTCTTTATTTCAATTTAATGCAAAAATTTCTCTCTGCTCTCTCAGCAGTATTCTTTACTCCTTTAAATTTCCAAACTCTGTTCTGCAGCTGCTTTGTGATTGTTTTCAAAGACTTCTGGTAAAGTATTGGAGGGTGTGTTTGTGTGTGTGTGTGTGTATGTGTGCAGGCACATACACAAGCGCATTCATGTGTGTTTTTAACAGTAAAAATAAGAAACTACCTTTCCGTTTGGGTTAGAACTGAGATGAAATGAGGAATGGCCGCCACCAAGCAGAAAATGTGCTCACTTTATGTGTGCCAGTTAATTACGACACTTCAGAGGCGCTTCCGAAAGGATAAGGCAAGCTGCATAAATTTAGCTGTAATCCAGGCAGGCAAAACTAATTTGCAGGGGATGGCCTTATCTAGCCGCTGCAGCTTTCTCAGAAAATTAACCTTGGATATTTGGGCCCAATTCAGAAAGTGTTTGATTTTTTCCTTTCCCTGCTCAGCATAAGAGAATTTTTGAATTCAATACAATACCTGACTTTTAAGAGGTACGAAAACTGCTGTAGGCAGTTCAGAGTTATTACTGACAAGCAAAAAAATATATTTTATATATACATATAGATGATTGTCCTTCATGCCCATTATCCTGCCTTCTTACATGTGCATCATAGGGTTTATCGGTATAGGTATGGGGGGTTTCTTGGATTAAGGAAAGGATGCAACTTATTTTTAATGTACTTAGAAAAATTCATCAAAGTTCATTGCAGAATAAGTCATGCATACTGACTTGTTCATTCCAGTGGAAATGAAGAAATCCCCATAAAAATAGAAGTTTAATGAAGTGTTGGAGCCAAATTTTGCCTGTCATTGCAATTATCACTGATTGAGACCCTTCCTTGATCTCCCAGTACTGATTAATCCCACACAGCACAGTTAAAAGCTTACCTTACTTTTGTATCAAGCAGTCATTCATTCAATCAACATTTACTGAAGTCAGAATGCTTTTTTATATTTTCTCATTTAATCCTCATAATAAGCCTGTTTGTATTTCACTAGTTTCAACACTACAAGAGGCAAACATTTCATAAGTCCAAATTTCTCAACGCAATAGCAATGAACATGGATATACCACTAATGTTGAATGGTGAGATGTAAAAGTTATTTTATCCAAAAACAATTTTAATTTTGTTTTGATAGTATCCTTGGAATACAAATAAAACTAGTTCCTATTTCTCTACATTTGAAACTGCAAACTGATTTTTTTTTATTGACTAGCTTTAATAATAAATTCATAATAAGCTCCACATGACCATCTTTAGTGGCTGAGCTGAACTTTAAAGAAAGTTTTTTTTAATATCCCCTTTACAATATAATTATTGTTCACTCATTTCAAACCATAGGAGTCACTTATTTTAAAGTGCCATGAACTCAATTGGCAATAATTGTTCTCGAGGATGTCATAATTAGGCAGAAAGAAGCATATTTATAATAATAAAAGAGCTATTTTAAAATATAGACTGCACACCAAATCATTACATGTGAAGCAATGACTCCCATTTGGATCTAAATTTTCCTCAGGCTTGTTCAATAGCCAGGGCTAAATGTTATGGCTATTTATAGTTATACCCTGGGGTGAAGGGGGAATGGAAATTAGATGTCATAAAGATCCATACATAAAACATAAAGACTTAAACTAAATTTTATGAGAACTGAAAAATTCAAGAAACCCTGGCTGAAATACGGAAATGTTGTGCCAAGTAGAACTTCTTCACATACAATAAAGTTTGTAAAGATTTAACAAACAAGAATGCAGTAAACCCTCAAACCATCGTGGTCTGCATTTCTCCTATATATATTTTAATGAAGAATTTGAATGAATGCACCAGGGCAAAGTTTGAAGGGCCCTACAAAAAGACATCACTATAGATGCCAAATGCGTTAAATATCTGTTGTCTGTGGAATCAAAATTACAAAACAAATAAACAGATGCTTGATTATATACTCAACTAGCAATAAGCCATTTTACAATTGACTTTTCATTTTTATTATTATTTTGTTTTTGTTTTTGCATGGGTAGACACTGGGAAGTGAGCCCAGGTCTCCAGCATGGCAGGTGAGAACTCTGCCTGCTGAGCCACCGTGGCCCACTACAACTTTTAAAGGATAGTTTCTATATCAGCTAATTCCTAAAAAACAAAAAACTGATCAACTGGATTATAAGGAGACCCAGTTCACTAGCGCAACAGAAATAGAACAAAGTTCTGCAATAGGTCAAACCTCGAAACAGTTACCGACAACATTAAAGGCACTTCCATGTCAGGGATTCTACATATCTGCTCTGATGCCCTCAGGCCTAAATCGGTACCTTAGCATAGAAGATGCACAATAAATGCAGGTCAGGTCAATGTAAGATCAGAACAAATGCATTAATGCTAGATGACGGGATAAATGAATGAATGAACAATTATCTAAACTAGCAAAAGCTGTCAAATTTTTTAATTAATGAAAGGAACTGTTTGCTTTATCATCTCAGTGCTCTCAGAAGCTCTAACATTTCCTACAGAGTAAGTCAAGAGCAGGGAACCTGAAACCACATCCCCTAACTACCTCCTGTCCCTTTTACCCCATCTCCACTCCATTTCTCCCAACCCACAAATATACTATTCACCAATTTCAACAAAAGCAATTCTAATTTAAATTTTTTAAATGTGATGATGCTTTGAAATAATAATTCAAATAACTGATATACCTAAATATTTCCACAAATACTTCTAGTATGTAACATATATGAAATAAAGTGCTGTTTTTCCTATCCATAAAGGCTACATTAATCCTATCATGTCACATTTGCTATACAGAATGTGGTTTTTGTTTTCATGTGTTGGGTTTCAATAAACAATTTTATTTACTATTTCATAGTTGAAAAAACCTTTGTATTTTAACCAATATTTTCTCAATTATTCTCTTCTAAAAGATCTCTCATAATTTACCTACATTTCCAAAGCTAAAATTAAGCTTTTAACTCTTCCTTAGAATGCAATGGATTCTTAGGAATTTACTAAATGAAATGGTGCTTCATTAATACAATATACTCTTTCTTTCATTCAACAAATATTTATAGGTTACCTACCGTGGACTCCATGACATAGGAGGTATGACAGTAATTGTTCCCACAGAACTAAGGATATTCATGGACTTTCTGGATCCTGGATAATTTAACTATCATTTGGGAACCATAAGCATGTGGTAGTTAGATTCAGGTGTCAACTTGGCCAGGTGAACGCACCTAGCTTTGTTGCTGTGGACATGAGCCAATGCTACGTGAACCTCATCTGTTGCTGATTACATCTGCAGTTGGCTAGGAGGCGTGCCTGCTGCAATGAATGATGTTTGACTTAATTGGCTGGTGTTTAAATGAGATTGTGCAGTGTAGCACAGCCAAAGCAGCTCGGCATACCTCATCTCAGCACTCACAGCTCAACCCAGGCCTTTGGCGATGCAGAAAGGAATCACCCCGGGGAAAGTTGTTGGAACACAGAGGCCTGGAGAGAAGACCAGCAGAGACTACCTGAGCATTCCCACGTAGGAAAGAACCTCAGATGAAAGTTAGCTGCCTTTCCTCTGAAGAACTAATGACATAAATCCCCTTTTATTAAAAGCCAATCTGTCTCTGGTGTATTGCATTCCAGCAGCTAGCAAACTAGAACATATAGCATTCCCCAAATTTTCACCCTTGTGTCACTAACTGAAGACATAGCACCGGTCACAATTTACTGCAGGTTGTAAGCAGTAGTAACCAGGCTAAATACTTTAAGAAATACCCTAAGAGAGGAAAAGAATCTTACTTTAAAAGTGGGACCTGAACCTCACACATGTAAACATAAATTTATAATTGTTATAGAGAGCCATATACTATTTAAAAACCTACCTGTTATCCCAGTATTTGGGGACAAATACCCTGTCTCATTTCTTCTAGAATTTCAAGTATTGCCAATAATTATATTGAGAGGAATAGTTCCATTTGTCTGAATCTCTTTAACACAGAGCCATAGTCTCCAAGTTTGGGTATAATATCCTCATGTCCAAGATGGTTAATTCACTGGAGTACAGGAAAATCAATATTAGTATTTTAATGCATGTTTATATTTATCAAAGCAATTCAAGTTCACTAATCATTAATACGCTGATTGACACTGGTCCCTTCACTTGGTCTCCAGATTGGAAGAATAGGTACTGCAATGTGGTGGGTGAGGAATCTCAAGGAAACCATAGACACTCTACCATATAGAATGATTGGTAGCATTACCTTCCCTTTTTCATTCCTTTTCCGCATACTGTGACATATTGCAGTTTACACTTGCCCCATTATATTAATTTGTTGATTACATTGAATAGCCTAAAGCAAATATCTATTGTAAAATGGACACATGGCTTTAAAAGATTCATGCAAATCAACCTCAGATTGGGAATACTACAATATCACATAAACAATAAGAGTTGGGCTGCCTTTCCTCTGCCTTTCCTCCCCTATTCCTAGTGCAAACTCTCCGCCAGTTATTTTGCAAGACCAAAACAACAATCTCACCTGCCAAAAACGTCAGCCTCAAACATCCAAAGCTATAAGACTATTTACTTGAGTGATAGACTTATGCTCACTGTAATCAACTATCATCTGTTAAAGAAAGTAAAATTTAAAGTAATTTTTAAAATATTGCTTATTTAAACTTCATCCTATTTTTTTCTTTCCATTTTTTATGTATGCTTTACATACATAAGGTAGTTCAGCCATTTAAGCTTTATCCTCTTTTTTACTTTCCTTTTTTTATGTATGCTTACATACACAAGGTAGTTCAGCCATATAATTTATACAAAGATAAATGAATTAACAGGAGTCATGCTCAGAATATGTTTACTAATGGGGTGGGACAATAAGGATGATATTGACTATATTTTAAATTTTCAACTTCTTTGTGAGACCAAAGGAAGAGAGATTTATTTGGTGCAAAATTTACATATTCTATGGCATACTATCTAACCTGTATCATCAGTTTATTCAAACAACGTAATTACATGGAAACTTGAATAGGGAATGAGACTTTATTACTTTGTACAGGTTAATGTAATGCCCC